>CM030362.1:111242935-111550636 GCA_017893485.1 Hemerocallis citrina
ACTGATAAGTACACACCATTAGCTATACAGTTAAAGTCTAGCAGCATCAGCTACTATTACTACTAGTTGGAACCAGGATGCTGTTCGTACCACTTTAGCGTCACGAATAATTCACCAGATTCAACATCGCAGAGTCTCAGTCGAACATCTTGGACAATCTCACCACTGATGTAAGTCACAAAGCTGTCATTGAGAAGGCAGTTGTCAATTTCCGGAGCCATTTTCCTCAGCTTTGTCTCTCCAGTAGTGAGCTGTAATGCCCGTTTCAGTTTAGACGCGGACATTATGGGTTGGAGGGGGAGGTAAGCGTGGCCCATCTTGTCATCAGATTTGAATCGATCTCTATCGAATACCTCCTAAGGATTAAAACAAACAGAGTAGGAAAAAAAGTTAATTAACTTATACTCAAAGATGAATTTGTACAGGATTATAATCCAGTTTTCAGTAAATAGAATCGTGTTCCTAATAGATTAGAGAAGGATGGAATATATATTTTTGCCCTAAATGTGATAGTTAAACTCACAACCCGAATAAGCTGAATCATAACATTCAACCCTGGTAGGTTCAAACAGGGTTATCAAGCTAATAGGTTTTTCCATCACCTATAGGTGTTTCATGAAACCGGTCTACATGTATGCAATAAAGCTTTGTGTTGTAAATGTATATAAATGGTGACGGTGTCGTAGTATGGATGAATCCTTTTCAAGACTACTAGACAAATAATGATCATCCTAGACATTATATAAGAAAGTAGCATCTTTTATTAGGTGAATAGATTGAGGGCATCAATTTATTAATGAGAAATAGATACATAGATCCATAGAGTTGAATGAGAAATCGTTATTCTTTCTTCAAACCCAATGAGAGAATGCCACATCATATGGCCAATCGGGCTCATGTTCACCTAAAACATTTCTTTATTTATCACGCTGTTGTATGATGATGCATTAGTAGTTGTCAAGAGTATCAAAATTTAGCGGTGAAAGCAACTAAATAGTTGGTTAAGGGGCAATTTGCTTTAAACAATAATCAGGCCATATTATTATTATTTTTAATTAAACATAGCAAGATTATCTTTGTAACGATTTCATCACAAAAGATACAGCTAGTCGGACACCTTGCTAAAGGTTAAACACATGAAACATTAAAAGGATGATCGTTCACATTGAGACGGCATCAGAGAATCCTACAATATTTATTATACATCTACAAAAATCACACCGAAACCTCTCCAAAGTTACAACTTACAAATTACCATTTGGCATTAATAATGTTATTCATTTGCGAGAGCAACACCATAGTTGGTGTATGATAGCTGAAAACTTCAATAAACAAATAAATAGTTAATTATTGCTCTCCAAGGTTAGACAAATTGTCCCTTATTAGAAGACAAAGTCAAAAGCATGTCCCAATGTGTGCACTTAAAAAGATGAAAATGACTTAAACAGTGATAGTGTGTAATTAGATATAAGCAAAACTTTGATACCACTAATAGCCGAGCCGTCGTTCAAACATATGAAACTCACCAATTTTAAGTCGCCTGGAGGTTCTTTTATCGAGAAAGTTAATTCTTCATTCCAAACAGGATTGAGGCAACTGTTGATGACCTTCGTCTTTGCAGTCTAACGAAAAAAGAAGGGAGTTGTCAGAATGTTTGAACTCATAAATGAGTACGAACTAGAAAATTGGATTATGCAGATACAATTCTTCTAAAACTCTATCAAACAAAGAACTGAATGGAAAGGATCAGGAATGTTCAACTAGACTTGAACCCTGACTAATAGCAGTAGGCCTTATCTATTTCATGAATACAGATGGAAGTCACCAAGTTCTTACCTTTTTCAAAGAACTATCTGGTGAAAATCATCAATATCGAAGTCTTTCTTATTTAGTAAAGTTTCAACATAAGATAACACAATATCAACTAACACTGTCAATCCTCTCTTATTTAGTAAAAAAAACTCAGTCAATGAAACCATTTACACACGCAAAAGCTTTCCATTATTCAAAATGCCGAGACTGCCCAATTCATTTTGTCTAAATTTGCGTATACTGGTAAAACATCTCAAAGGACAAAAGTGCTATATTGGTTTGTTATAGAGAATCTCATTGCTGAGAGATGAAGTCATATGCGGACTTTGTTGAGAGACTAGAATGATATACATGAGAAATTAGCACCTCATATACAAAAGAATAAGACCAAAATGGAATGGATGTAACTTAACATATTAGATTATTAAGAATGAACACGACATGTATAATTGCAAAGAGAGTTTAGGTCGTAAGACTGGAATAATACAAAACAGAAAGTAAAGCAAAAGCAGCTCATAAAAGAATAAGGCCAGATGAAATTAGTCTAATCTGACAGATTAGACCATTAAAACTGGATTAAGAAAGACACCTGCAAACAACATATATGCTTGTTAGAACTTCTTGTGAATGTGAACAAAATTGACCAAACTACAGCCAACTAAATAACTCCACTATCTGTCATTGAGTACGGCTCACTAAAATAGTGAAATAATTAGAACAACACAGTTAAGTCTTCATACAAAAGGAAGGATGACTCCGCAAGAGAAAACTTTATGGTCCTCTGTGAGTTATCTGATGAGACTTGAACTGGAACGTAGCGTATAATTCACAAAATTAAGAGTTCTAAACACTAGTAGAAATCATCTTCTTCATAGTTTACAGACAATGATTAATATCTAAACATTGCAACTCTTAATTCATGACAAGTGATCATGTGTCCTCATTTTTCCGAAAATTCTTTACCTGGTTTCCAACTCTGACCACAACATAAGGATCGCTGCTCGTAAAATCTCTTATTGCAAGTCTTTTTCCATGCACAATAGTCACTTTAAGAACTCCAACTGTCTCCCCCATCTTACCCTGTTGGCATAGCAACCTTATCAATCTTAGCAATATCTAAATCTTACCTTTTACATTAAGAAGTACCCATAGCACTACTCCACCCAAAAACACTACTAAACAAAAAAATTGGAAAAAAAAAAAAGGGAGAGATGCTATGAGTACCCCAAGTCATCCCCAATATTTTAGTAGTGTTTTTGGGTAATTTGGATTCATACATGGAATCCAATTGGCACAGACTATTATCGTACATATAATCAAAGAAAATAATTATTTTTACCAATATTTGATTTGGTGATGATACAAACCGTACCTGTTTCGTGCCAATTAGATTCCACTTAGGAATCCAACATCTTATTGGATACATTAAGAGCATCCACAGTCGTTTGCTATTTATCCACTTTATGCATTTTATAGCAAACGAAACGCTGTAGTCGTTTGCTATTTATGCATATTTTGACGATTTCGCAACAGTAGATAGCTATATATGAGAGCGGATATAAGAAAAATGCATATTATACAGGACGGATCTTCCAGATCCGTCCGACGAAAAAAAAAAAAAAAAAATTTCTCAGACGGAACTAGGCAATCCGTCCCTTTAAAAAATATATATATTATTTCGTAATAAAAAAAACCCAAAAAAAGCACCTCCCCTCTATGAAGCACGGATACGGGTACGGGGTGCGGGTACGACACGACACGGGTACAGGGATACGAGATTTTATAAAAAAGTAGGATACGGGTGCGTTGTGGGTACGTTAAATATAAAATAATTTATATTATATTTATAGATACAAAAATATTTTTTCTTCTTAAAAATGCAAACATTTAAACAATTTCATTGAACTATAAGAATACATTATAATTATGAGCATTTTAGAGAAAAGAAATGATAATCTAACTATCAAATCTTTGGGTAGTCTTGTTTTGTGTTTGAGCATAATTGTAAACAACAAGCTTTTGAAATTACTCTATGACCCCATGCATTTATCTAAATATAATTGTGTCTAAAGTTTGTGAAAAATGCATTTAAAAAATTGGGTGCTCCTTGGGTACGCACCCGGGAGTACCCAAGGAGTATCGGCACCCGATACGCACCCGACACGGGTACGTCGACCATTTGGAAGTATCCGTGCTTCCTAGCCTCCCCTTGGACAGATCTTCTAGATCCGTCCGTCGAATGAAGATAAAATTACAAAAATAAAATGAATCTTGGGTTACCCTCTTGGACGGATCATGAAGATCCGTCCGAGGATGGGCCCACCTATTTTTTTCCACTAAAAATTGTTTTTTAATTATTAAAAAATAGCAAAAATTATTTAAAATTCAGTCCGTCCCCCTTTTTTTGTTTTTTTCCCCTACTGACCAATCTTCAACATCCGTCTAACGAAAAAAAATATTAAATAATTCATTTTATATGCATTTTGCCCTTCGAAGGATCTACATGTATATGCTATATGTAAATATGCATTTTGCCAATTTTTGACAATCACGACTGTGGATGCTCTAAGAAGTACGTGTAGAGTGCCAAACAAACTATAAGAAAAGGGGGGAAAAAAATGGAGAAACCCACTAATATTTCACCATGCCCTTCTTTCAGTAAGATGCCAACTTCACTACTTTCTGCTTTCTTCATCATTTTGAGCTATTGGAGGTGAAGTAGCATTTTTTCTCTTTACAAATTAAGATGCAAAAAAGAGGAATTTCCTCCTCTTAACCTACAAATGGAAACATAAATAACTAAAAACCTACATAAGAAAAGAAAAGAAAGAATAACTAACTATATGCTTTAAAAAGTCATGGATTCTAAAGTACACCCATCAAAATTCAGCAAAAAAGAATACAGTACAAACCACTAAATTAGTTTATGTCTTATAAGCCAAAAAAACCCATGAAAATTACTGTTTTTTAAGTACATGAGAATCCTAATATATAAAAAAAGGATCTTTTAGTAAAAAAGGAAAGACGCATAAATGTTACCTTTATTGGAAGATGAAGATCTAGCAAGAACAAGAAGAGGATGAAAGTGGATTTCTGACAATATTTTTTATGAGGATTTGGCAGCATAGAAAAAGATGGGTCATTGGTTTTTATTTTAGCAAATGTTTCTTTACACCCCTCATTTGACTTTGACTTTTGACTATCGTCGTGTAAGATGACTTTCTCTCTCTACATATGTGATGATGTTAGGATGGCGACATTTGTGCCCTTTGTCGTTTTCTTATTCCCACGTCAGCTAAGATATTTAGAGCTGATTATCCACCTGACCCGCCCAATTCGACCCAACCCGTCTTAGCCCGGTTTTGGGTCGGGTCAGACCCGTTATCCCAACCGGATCAATCCAGATCAGAAAAAATCTCAATATCAACCTACTCAATCCGGTCCGTCAATTTGCAAACCCGTTCAAAACCGCTCGAACCCGACTCGTGACCTGCGGGTTTGTGGATACCACCCATTTGAATTTTTTTTATTTTTTTTAATATTTTTTTTTGCGTGCCAAATATATGTATATATATGTATACATATATTGAAAAATATATGTATACTAGGTTTGCCCGTTGATACGTGCCTACGGCACGTCTTCGGAACGGTGCACCTTATCATATAAATTAATTGTGGAGGTCCAGCAAATTGATTGAAGTAGCAAACATATTATATGAAAAACTTTTAGGGGTCCAGCAAAAAACACATTATATGATTTGTTTGAATTATTTTTAAAAAATTTATTTTTTTTAGTTTTTTAATTTTTAATTTTTTAAAAAAAAATTAAAATTTTTATTTCTTAATTTTTTGAATAGAAGAGGGAGGAAGAGAGAGAGAGAGAGAGAGAGAGAGAGAGAGAGAGAGAGAAAGAATTAAATATAGGAGTTGTTTTGGGTGGGGAATTTGAATTTGAGTTTTGGGGGGAAACTTTTGGAGGGAAAATATGTTTTGTGAGGTTAAATCTGGGCCTTTAAATTTTGGAGGAATTGAAGGAGAACCACTTGATAGCTTTCTTTGTGTTTTATTATATAGATATATAGGTATATATGTATATAGATATACTCTAAAATTTATCAAAAATTTAGAAAAATGAGTGTGGACATCAAATTTAATTGATTACTACCCTCTACTCAATTAGACAACCCCCACCCTAGCTATTTATAGCCAACTCCACATCCTCACATCTCTCATCTCACCAATGTGGGACTAAAAAATTTTAAAGTTAAAAATCCAAATATGTATAGTCTCACATTGGTGAGATGAGAGAAGTAAGAATATAGAGTTCGTTATACATAGCTAGGGTGAGGTGGGCTAATTGAGTAGTGGGATATAAATAGCTAGTGAACAATTAATTTTGTTGTTCATAACCATTTAATATAAAATGGACAGATTTTTATTTTTTGAAGTTAAAAAAAAAATTTAAATTGCCGGGCCAACCCGTGACCCGACCTGACCCGGGTTGGACTCAAATGGATTCACGGGTTGGGTAGGTCGACATTTTGCAAATTCAACCCAGCCTGGCCCGGTTAACATTCGGACCCGACCCGAACGCGCCCTACTCAGGTTCCATCCCAGACGGGTTCGACCCGACCCGGCCCGTCGACCTGTTTGCCAACCCTAACCAGATATACACAGTTTGAAAACTATTTATCATGATAACCTTCTTTTCAATTAAATTATTATAGTACATTTTTATAGTACTTTTAATAGGATGTGTGACTTTTAATTTAATCCTAAAAGTTTTTAGATTTTAGGATAATTTCTATTTTTTATATTAAATATTTCGGTTCTTATTTTAAAGCTTATAACTTAGTGTTTAATTTCTGAAAGTTGTAGAAATTTAGTAAGAATTACTTACTCTTCAACCAGATTTTGATACCAACTAGATACAGACCGTGTAATAATAGTAATTACCTGTAAAGAGAAACAAAAGGGAATTAAAATCTTCAAATATGATAATTTTAAGTAAAATAATATTCTTGAGTGCATTATCAATATCAAAAATACTAAAGTAATCAAGCATAAGTTCAAAATTTCTCATAGCTTCTGATTCTGTTTCTGATACTTCACTATTACTATCATATGAAAGATCTTCGGATTCTTCCATATGTTCATTTCCTTCCTTAATATGTTCATTTTCTTTCTCTATATATTCATTTCCTTCTAGAAATTGACTAAATGTTGTTGTAGGACTTCAGATATAGCTACCACCAAATTCTCCATTTTCATAAAATGATAAAGATCTTTCGTAAAAAGTTAAGTCATCAATTATTTGAACACTTATATTACTAATTTCTCGAGAATTAGTTTGATTTATAGTTATAATTATTACTCGTTGTACACTAAAGAAAAATAATTTGAACTCATAAAAATCATACATGTTTGTTGCACTATGAGGATAATAAACATAAAAAACTCACATTCTATCACTTCCTTGATAGTTGGTCATTAATTCATAAATTTCTTATGCAAGACTAAAGCTATTATTATTCATTATTCTTTAAAACAACAAGTATGAAATTAGGAGTAGGGAGAGATTTCCAAGGATACCATAAAAATGAAAACAAAAAGGCTCATCATGCTTCTGACTTACTTAAGCTTCTTTGAACTGCTCTGTACCAGTTACCACCAATAGATAAAATACCTTCAGTATGCACCCAATGCTCCTTTTACGTTCCTCCCATCTCAGGATTACTATGCTCTTCAGGAGAGCTTCGTCCAAAGATACGTCTGGAACAACTAGTAGCAATTCGGTACATACAACCTCAACCTAGCTCGTTTCTTGCTACTAAGTGTACAATCTAACTATAGAAAGTTACAAATGAGTCTTTTTGTAAGATCCTTTAGGCAAAGCCTTACAAAACTCTCTCTAAAGAAAATAGATTCAGTTATTCATACCTTATATTCTACTAGAACCGATAGATGCGAGAACATATAGAAAGATATTTTTTTCTTTTTATTTTCTTCAGACTTCTTACGGACAGAACTACCCTTACAAGATTATATAGAATTTTTTCTTCCGAATTTTTTTCTTACTCAGCCTCCCCTTTTATAGAGAATATATTGTTTTACATCAGTTACAATTAATATTATGATTACATCATTGCTTACATCATAGGTAAATAATTGAGTCTTATACGTCACTGCTTGCGTTATTTTAGAATAAATTCTTTTTGGACAGCATCTCCACGTGCTTCGCATCAGAAATAAGTCTTCGTCAGCCCTATCTTGTTCCTTTCCGTATTGTCCGCATTTATGATGTGGTTCCATCATCATCAATCTACAGTAGTGGACAACTGTCTCTTCTGTCATTATCATGACTCCTTTATCTAGAATTTGATACCAGCTGTTAAAGACTTTATTTTTTGACTGTGGTTGCTTAATCTTTGCTATGTTGTAAATCATTATTTTTTTTGGGTCAGGGTTATCATAGATCCATATGTTACTATCTCTATTTTGTATGTCTTTCAGTTCACAATACATTATTCTGAATCCCATAACTCTTTTTTCTGGGATTAGTTTTTGAAATTTTTCATTTTTATATGGTATGATATTTGTCACTCCAAACAGGACTTGTGTAGTCATCTCTATCTTTATAATATGCTCAACAGACAGTTCTTCGTCGTCTTCAAGGAATTCTAGAATTGCTGAAAATACCCGGACATATATTTTAGAAGCTTTTGTAAGACCAAAATAACTTTTAGCAAGTCTATATACTTTTTTTGGTAGCTGGCTAATTTCTTCGCATTCTCTCGATGGATATATGCAGTTGATAAGTCCTCTTTCGAATAATACTCTTACCGTCTTTTGAATTTTCTCCTGATAGTATAATCGCTTTGTTCATGTGTTGCTGCGAAATAGTTTTGATAAATTGATTGACCTGGGTGGTCTGGCATAGTTTCTCAATATATTATAAAAATAAATCATTCTTGGAATATTTTGGAGGATTTGAGAGTAACTCTTTTTGTAGGTAGTTGGTTGTATGGATGTGGAGCTTCCCTTTTGGTGGCAAATTTTGTGATTGCACTTGTATTTTGTGGGTTAATAGGTTCACTCCCTTCACTCATTTTCTCAATATGTTCTGCATTTATATGGTGATAGAATATAGTCTGAAGACCACATATTTGCAACTGTAACTAGTTAAATGCTCCTTTTAATTGCTCCACAATCTCCTTTAGGAAAACTATATCCTGTTCTATTTGCTAGACTCAATATTTCATCATGTAAAAGCAAAATTGTCAATTTCATGATAAGAAATCTGCTAGAATGTTATCTTTTTCTTTTATATTTTCTATTGTGAAGTCATAATATGCTAACTCCATTTGTCATCTTATCAATCTTTTATTTGCAATAGTTGGGTCTATTATTTTGTTAATCCAACTTTTTGGTTGTTTATTATCTGTTCTTACCGTGAATTTTGTAGTTATTATGAATAATTCAAAATTTTTATGGCTTTTAAGATTGCTAATAGTTCTTTTTCATTTATGTGGTAATTTTGTTGAGTCTGTGCGAATGATCCACTGGTATATCAGGCTTATCTTTCTTATTTTTCACCTATTTCAATAAATTTCATTACTGCTCTCCAATTATCTTCACTAGCATCTGTTTCTATTATCCGTGTACATTCTTTAATAAGTAGTCTTAGTTAATTTAATTCTAAAGTTTATTGTTTTAATATTTTAAGTTTTCTTCATCATCTGAGGTCCATTTCCATTTCTTAAACTTTTTTATTTTTTTTGTAGCAAATTTGTTTTTACTGACAAGTTTGGTATATATCATCTTGTCTAATTTAGTAGTCCGATTATGGCTTGTAGTTCTCTATTTTCTATTAAAATATTTGAAAATGTCTTTATTTTTTCGGCTATATGTGGCTGTAGTTTTGTTCCTTCGTTTGATTATTTTGTTTCTAAGAATTCTATCTTTGTTTTGAATAGTTCTATTTTCTTTTTTGATAGTATAATTCCATCATTCTTTACTAATTCTATGAATTTTAGCAAATGTCCTTTATGTTGCTCTTCATTTTCGAATCCTATTAGAATATCATCTGCATATATTAGTATAAAATTATTGTATTTTTCAAATATCTTATTCATATATTCTTGAAATACTTCGGGACTGTTTTTTATATCCAAATGGTAATACATTCCATTCATAAAATCTTTGTGGTGTACTGAATGTTGTTACACTACAACAAATATGACATTTGATAGCATTCATAAAATGCTATAGTAGACCTATGATAGCGTTTTACAAACGCTATCAAAAGGCCCGCTATAAAAAGTCTATAGCGTTTTGCCCAAATGCTATAGAAACTATAGCATTTTGTTAAACGCTATAGAAACTATAGCGTTTCCGAAACGCTATAGATTCTATAGCATTTCCGAAACGCTATAGAATCTATAGCGTTTGGCAAACGCTATAGTTGCTATAGCGTTTTGTTAAAACGCTATAAAGTTTATAGCGTTTCGGCAACGCTATCGTTAGACAATCCAGTAATAGAATCAAACATACAACATTTTTAAAACGCTATCGTTTTGATATTTGTGGTTTCTTACAACATTTTAGGAACGCTATTTCGTTTTAACTGTATACACAAAAAAATCTACGGATACAAATAAAAATCGATTTATCGAAAATGTCAATACAACATTATAACTATAAAAGTTTCGCAAATTTGTGTACAAATATATAAAAACATACCAACATAGAAGTATGTACACAATAAACTGATACAAAAGTCATCCAATAAACTTTAAACTGACGACAAAAAATTCTTGAGTGCCTAACATCAACAGAACTCGCAAACTTAAAACTGACGACAAAAAATTCTTGAATGCCTAACATCAACACAACTCGCACTCTTCGTTTCATCCACGACGTCTCCAATCTGCAAATGTAGAAGAAAATATGTCAAACATAAGATTCATGTAGTCATAACTCCTAACTCAAGGAGGTTGATCTAATAGTTACTGAGTACAATCTAAGAAGCTTTAAAGTTGTATACTCACTTGAAATAAGCTTGTATAGTACATTGTGGTGATCAGTAATTTCAGCAGCATTCAAGCAATTTCAATTAAATATAACATCTTCAGTTATTAACAGATTTTTAACCAACCTTATCAAAGTCATCACCACCAAGGTGTGTGTCCCCAAATGTAGATAGCACCTCAAAGACTCCATCTCCAACCTCAAGCACTGTAGACATCATAATCGTATCATTATTACTGTTCAAAAGATCATATATGAAATTTATAAATAACTTACAGTGATAATTAATATATAAAATAGTGTAGTCATCAATGTAAAAACTATACTCATTGTAGCATACATAGCATGTACATGTATACTCAAGGAAGTGCTGATATAAGTCAGTATACGTATTCACAAGATTGTCAGAACTAGCTCAGAATGTAAGAGATACACCAGAGGTCCAGAGACATGTGGGAAACAGATCTGTGTCTGATGTGTAGTTCAATAAAAGATCTACCAGACTAAATAAATAAATGGCTCACTATTACATCTCACTGGATTAAACGTAATTCCTTTCTTTACGTAAGTGATACATCTGAATCTTAGTCCATATCCCTCACTTCCTAGTTCAGTTCAATTTGTATAGCATACCCATAAATGCATTATGAAGATCAAGAAATAGAGAGAACTAGTTGTAAGCTTTTTTGGACGAATGAAATCATAAATGTATCAGCTCGTTTGCAATATAACACGAGGGGACATGTACCAGGACAGGAGCATATAAAATAATTAGCCAAAGAACAATAGACAATGATCGTTTTATACCTGAAACATCAAATGTCCCACCTCCTAAATCAAATACAAGTATGGTTTCATTATTCTTTTATTTGAAAATAAAGGCAGCATGCGGCTTGCACAATTTCTGCATGTTTCTGAAAGTATATACCATATAACCAAGTGTTTCCAATACTCAACAAGATATTATATGCAATATGAACCAAGTCCATGCAATTCTGTTTTGATTCTTCTATTAGTTTTACGTGGTAAAATTCTATTTTACATTCGAATTTTGAATATATCTTTCTTGTCCTTACAGTGTTTATTAGTATCTGCATATCTGGTAGCGGATATCCAAATCTCTTAGTACTTTTATTTAATTCCTTATAGTTTACTACCATTCTAGATTCACCTCTTTTTTCTTCTGAGTATTTTCTTACAATGAATGCTGAAGATGAATGTGGACTTTGTGATTTTCTTATGTAATTGTTTTCTGTTAGTTCTTTTATATAAATTCTTTCTAAATATGTTGGAGTGTGTGTTATAGGTTTAACTTTTATTACTTTGTTTTTGTCTATTAACTCTATATGTGTTATTGGTTTACTTAAGTGCCATTTTGCTAAAGGGTCTTCTCCATGCAATTTTCTAATTGTTTTTTGTAAAATTTCATGTGTGATTATTTCTAGGACTAGCTGTATTCTAGTTTTGTTTGGTAAATATCGATATTCACCACGTTGGGAGGAAGAAAGTCCGATATGTTGTAAATCAGCTATAGAATAAGGTTGTGTTATTTTAATTGCTATAGCTTGGTGTTTGCAAGGTGTTGTAAATATAATTGTTTTGTGTGGTATAGTCATATGATAGTATTGATGTAAAAAGTCGTTTCCTAATAATACATCATTATTTTTGTCATCAAATTTACATATTATTGCTATTTTTAGGATATAACTTTGTATCTATATTGTAACATTTTGTTTATACTTGTCAAGTATAATAGTTTGTCATTTTAATCCAGTGATTGTTTTTTTATTAGTTCCATCTTCTTTCCATTTTGGTAGTATATTTTCACGGCATAAGATTGTGTATGCTCCAGTGTCTATTATACTGTGATAGTTTCTGGGTTTGTGTCTTTCGTATACAAGTTTGTTAGTATGTATAATGTGTTTTTGTTGCTCTTAATGGGTTCATTTGGACAATATCCTATTTATTACTATACTTTCATTATTTACGGTTATTATGATTTTTTCTTCTTGTATTGAGTATGGTTATACTGATGTGAGGAAGTCAATTCCTAATAACATTTTATTAACATTGTGCTCCGGGTCTACATGTAGATGTAATAACATTTCATTTATACCATTTATCCTTAGCAGTAATAGTATTTTATGGACAATTGGATGTCTATTATTATAGTAGTCCAGATAGTAATATGGGTTTTCTAATAGTATTAATTCCGTTGTTTTTATATTTGTTTGTTTAATATGTAAATTAGTAGCTCCAGTATTTACTAGGGTTATTTGGTTGTTTCATTTACCATTATCATAATATTCTGTTTCTATCTTAAATTGATTATTATTTTGATTTTCTAATGTATTTATTATTGGTATTAGTTCTAATGCATATTGTTTATTTCTTACTGATAGTGATCTTCTACTTAACATTATTTGTGGTGTTTTTTCTTTTTGCAATATCTTTTGCTTGGTTAAAGTCGAATTCTATATAATTTGGTATAGTCATTTCAAGATTTTCTCTAGCTGGTTTGTATCTTATAATTTCCCCGAATAGTGGTTCTATTTTAAAGTTATCAGTGTTCCTATTTTTTACTTCATGCTTACTAGTAAAGCATGAATATTTCTTATTTATATAGTCATAACCCTACTCTTTTCTATCATTTCTATTCCCGATAATCTGTGATACATGATTAAACTTTTGTCCTATTTTCTTCTGGCATACTTATACAAAAGTTAGGTTTATTGTTAATTTTATTTTTTAGTACATTAAGTTTCCTTGTGCTATTCCAATTAAGACATCTTGTATACTTGATATTATTCTAACATGCATTAAATATATTTCTAAGGGTGTATTTATTCCTTCCTTAAAATAAGTTTTTATTATTATTTGTACTGCTCCCAGATGTATATGTCTTAACGTCTTTCTGGTTTTCTCTCTTATTATTATTATTATTATTATTATTTTTCATTTCTTGTCTTATTCTTCTTTCTGTTATCAATGAAATTATAGTTTTACCTTGAGCTTATTCAATGTCTATAAGTTGTTCAATATTTCAAGCTATTATTATGGTATTTCTTTTTTCTTTCAAATATTGGGAGTTTATATATATCTTTTGGGTTTATATCTAGTTTAGTTGCTCTTATTTTATCATACTTTGTATGTCAAAACTCATTATTTCTCTTCATTATTTTTTTCCCTTTGGTTTTGTTATTTCTGTTATCATATTTATTTTATGTTCTTCTATTTCATTTTCACTACATCTACTATCTTCTTCCATCACCATATTTCATTATTCTCACTTATTTTTTACCAATCTTCTTCATATTCTATGGGTTCATAGTTTATATTATTCATTTCTTCAATTTCTTCTACATATTATATATTTTTTTCTCCCATTCTTTTAGGACAGTTTTGTGATATATGTCTTACTTCTCCATATATATAACAATAACATTTCTTAGAATTTTTGGGATATTTTTTGTTTTATTTATTCTTTTGAAATATCTTTTATAGGGTTTTTAAATATATTTTAAAAGTTTTTCTGTATTTTGGTTTATATTTTTTTGAATTTGTGTTTACGTCTTTTTATGTAATTATTGTTATTATTACATCCCCAATGATTTGGTCTTGCTTCATCACGACAAATTCTTTGTTTATATGTTCTATAGTATTTAATAGTTGCTTTAGCTTCTTGGCACACTTTATCCTTATAATCTCTTACAAATTATGTTCTATACCTAAAGTATCGACTTCTGGTTTTACTTTCTCATTTATGTATGCACTATATATGTTTATAAAGGTAGTGATATGGCTAAAAATGGGGTTAAATCAGAACCTTCCAGATTGGGCACGAATCTTGAAGCTCGGGGGTAAAAAGGTAATTTCACATACAAATGGGGCCAAAACGGGTACTGGATCTCCTTCTCACAGAACCAATAACCCGCAAACAGGTCCACTCCAATTGGGTGTGGGTCCCGACCCGAGGCAAACCCAGACCAACAAAAGATAAATCATGGTGACTGATTTGGCCAAGTCAACGGGCATGATTTGCTCTCACCGGGGATCAGGGATTAGTTTCCTAAAAAGACTGTGAGGATTTTACTCCTAACAGTTACACAGGGAATCAGGCCCCTAATCACTCCCAGGACGACTATAAATACCCTCCTCCTACCACTGTGACCAGGTAATCACTCTTTTTCCCCCTTAAAGCTCTTTCTTAATCACCACTGATTACTGACAAGAGCGTTGGAGGGTGCGTCGCCGGAATCAACCCCGGTGTTTCGTACTTCCTTGCAGGTAGCGGCGGGAAGAAGGCTTGGATCAGCTATTCAGGCTTCCTACGAACTCACAAATCTCATCTGTTTACCTCCACACCGAAATCAGCGGTAACAGATTGGCGCCGTCTGTGGGAAAGCCACACGAATAGCCTCCGTCTCTTCCTCATCAATTAGCTCTTCTGCCACCATGCCTCCTAAGAAGGTCAGATCTAGGGGGTCCAACTGCGGGCCCAACCCCGCTGATCAACAGGAGGAAGTCCCCGTGCACCCAGCTGCGCAGCCAGATCAACTTCCTCCCCCGGCCCCTCAGGGCCAGCCTCCTCATCCGAACCAACTACCCCCTAATGGCCCTACCGGTCAGAACCAGAGGAGGCAGAAGCAACTACTCCACCCGGACCATGTCTCGGTCCATAATGCCTCCTCGGACTCTATGACTTCCCATAGCCCCGACCTCCGCAACACTGTCCTGAATCGCCAAAGGGACGGGGACCTTCGCAACCGCCTAGAGGAGAGGCGGGCCCGGGAGGGAGCCTCCCGCCAACGTCAAGGCGACCGTTCCCCCCATCGCCCGAACGACAGAAGGTCTCCGGACCGAAGAAGGTCTCCAGACCGAAGGGGACGGAGGGAATCTCCCGAGCGCCGAAGGAGGAGGCCACATTCTCCCGCCGATCGGCGTCATCTTAGGAACAATGAGGCACCAATCACTCGTGCCGAGTTCCTACAGTTCCAGGCAACTGTGTTGCAGGCTCTCAACCTTCGCAACAACAACAATAACGCCCAGAGGGTCCCAACACCCCCGCGGGTTCCAAGCCCTCGCCAACGATCCAGAAGTCCCCTCCCGGCTCCCAGTCATCAGCAGAACTACTATAGTCCTCGCCGATCCCAGGACTACCGGCGCCGCAGCCCCCGCTCCCCTTCCTATGAAGATTCCAGGGGAACGTTTGATTACCAGCGGAAGGATGATGCCCTCTACCGTCGTCTCCACGAGGTGGAGAGGCGCATCGGCCGCATGGACAAGGAGGAGGAGTCGAGAGCAGGGACTGTTCGTCCCAGCAGACCCCCTTCTCTCGGGCGATCATGGAGGCCCCCATACCGAGGGGTTTCAAACCTTCACAGTTTGAAACGTACTCAGGGGAGTCCGACCCAGTTGATCACGTCGAAAGCTTCAAAACTTTAATGTTGATCCATCAAGCTTCTGACGCCATGCTCTGCAAGACCTTCCCCGCCACCTTCAAGGGGTCGGCTCGGGAGTGGTACTCCAGGCTCGCTCCTTCTTCCATCTTCTCGTTCGAGCAGTTCGAGACACTTTTCATAACTCACTTCGTGAGTAGCAGGCGAACAGAGAAGACGAGCCTCTCCCTCCTCCACCTCCTCCAGGAAAGAGGAGAAAAGCTGAGGGATTATGTGAGGAGATTTACCGCGGAGGTCAGGTCAATAGCGACGCTCGATCAGTCCGTGGCAACCGTGGCGTTCCAGTCGAATGTCCTCAACTCCAACCTCCGGTCGTCCCTCGCCAAGAAGCCGCCGCACAACTTCGCCGATCTTCTCCTAAGATGCGAGAAGTACATTCGTGCGGAAGAGGCTGAATGTCTCCCAAACTTCGGGGGATCGGCCCCCGGGCCGAAGCGGAAGGGGACAGGGGAGGAGGGGTCCAAGAAGATGCAGAAGGACAACGGCGGTCAGCGCCGTCCTCCCCCTCGGTTCGAGAAGTTCACTCCCCTCACCACCAATGTCTCCACCATCCTGATGGAAGTGGAGAAGGAGGGCGTCATACCTCCGGCTCCGAGGATGAACACCCCGGCCAAGAGGAGGAACAAAGAAAAATGGTGCCGTTACCACCGGGACCACGGCCACGATACCAACGACTACCGGGCATTGAATAATGAGATAGAGGCCCTCATCCAGAGGGGGCAGTTTGCCAAATTTGTGAAGGCAAACGATCGGGCGATCGCAACACTCCTCCGCCTTGGGGGGCTAACAAGCGCTCCGAGCGGCGCGATGAAACCCCCGAGTTCGAGGAAGAACGGGTTCTCCACCTCATCCACGGAGGTCCTATGGGGGGCTCCTCCAACTCCTCTCGGAAGGCCTTCGTCAGAGAGGTAAACTCGGTTCACAGCGCCCCTCCTCCCAGTGACTTTCTCCGATGAAGACCTCGAGGGGGTCCGAACTCCCCACTGCGACGTTCTCGTCATCGACCTTCGCATGGCAAACTTCAAGGTGCAGAGGGTCCTGGTCGACAACGGGAGCTCGGTGAACATCCTCTTCCTCTCGGCCTTCCGAAGGCTGCAGCTTTCCCGGGACCGTCTCAAGCCGGCCGGTTATACGCTCCACGGGTTCACGGGGGTACCAGTAACTGTCGAAGGGGTTATAACCCTAGACATAACTGTTGGGAAAACCCCTACTACTCGGACCGAGCCGATGGACTTTATGGTCGTTGACGTCCCGGCCGCATATAATGTCATCCTAGGCCGACCCGGCCTAGCTGCTCTGGAAGCTGTCCCTTCAGCGTACCATCTTAAAATGAAGTTCCCCACTCGGTCGGGAGTGGGAGAGGTCAGGGGCAGCCAAGAGACGGCTCGGAAGTGCTATATGACTTCCACTGGGGGACCAGTGCTCTCCCTCGAGACTCTAGAAAACCCCGAGCCAAATGCCCGACCCACGTCCGAGCCGGCGAACGAGTTGGAAGAAGTGCTCTTCTCGGATGAGGACCCGAGCCGAAAGTTCCTCATCAGCAAGTCCCTGCCGACTGCACTTTGTTCCGACTTGGTGCAATGCATCCGAGACAACCGCGACCTATTTGCCTGGTCAGCCGCGGATATGCCCGGGATTTCAGAGGAACTGCTAGTCCACCGCCTGAGTGTCGAACCAGGGTGCAAACCGGTTCAGCAGAAGAGGCAAAAATTCGCTCCCGAGCGACAGCTGGCCATCAAGGAGGAGGTGGATAAACTCTTAAAGGCTCGGTTCATACAGGAGGTGAACTACCCCGAGTGGCTATCCAATGTTGTAATGGTCAAGAAGTCCAACGGCTCTTGGAGAATATGCATCGACTTCACCGACCTGAATAAGGCGTGTCCGAAGGATCCATTCCCTCTCCCAAATATCGACACCCTCATTGACGCCACCTCGGGCCATCCTCAGCTTCATGGACGCCTTCTCTGGCTATAATCAGATCCAAATGTTCCCTCTGGACATTCCGAAGACCTCCTTCATAACCGACCAAGGCCTATACTGCTATAGAGTCATGCCGTTCGGATTGAAGAACACTGGGTCCACCTACCAGCGCCTCGTCAACAAGGTCTTCCAAAGCCAAATAGGCTGCAACATGGAAGTGTACGTCGATGACATGCTCGTCAAGAGCATCCGAGGTACCGACCATGTGGCCGACCTCCAGGAGGCATTCGGGGTGTTGAGAAGGCACAACATGTGGCTTAACCCGAACAAGTGTGCGTTCGGAGTGTCATCGGGAAAGTTCCTCGGTTTCATGGTGAGCCAGCGAGGGATCGAAGCAAATCCCGAGAAGATCAAGGCCATACTGGACATGGCTCCGCCTCGGAACATCAAGGTGGTGCAGAAGCTTACGGGTCGGCTCGCCACTATTGGCCGATTCCTGTCAAAATCCGAGGAAAAGTGCCTCCCCTTTTTCAAGGCTCTCAGGGGAGCCAAGGGTTTCCAGTGGGGCGAACTGCAACAGAAGTCCTTTGAACAACTAAAAGAATACTTGGTCAATCCTCCCCTACTCAGCAAGCCCGTTCCGGGGGAACCCCTCTTCATCTACTTAGCCGCCTCCGAGCAGACGCTGAGTGCTGTTTTGGTGAGAGAGGAAGACCGGGCTCAGAGGCCCATCTACTACGTGAGCAAGGTGCTTCGGGACGCCGAGCTCCGTTATCCCAAGATAGAAAAGATGGCCTACGCCTTGGTCATGGCAGCGAGGAAGCTCCGTCCGTACTTTCAGTCCCACTCGGTTGTGGTCCTCACCGACCAACCCTTGAAGCAGATCCTCCACAAGCCTGAAACCTCGGGTCGACTTATGAAGTGGTCCATAGAGCTCAGCCAGCACGACATCTCCTACCAGCCTCAGACTGCTATCAAGGCTCAGGCCCTCGCCGACTTCATCGTCGAGTCCACTATTCCCGAGGTCAGCCACGTCCCGAACGGTCCCTCCATTTGGACAGTCTTCGTGGACGGATCGTCCTGCAACGAAGGGAGCGGCGCCGGTATCATCCTGAACAGCCCTGACGACTTCGTCCTCCAATATGCCCTCCGCATGAACTTCAGAGCCTCAAACAACGAGGCGAAGTATGAGGCATTAATCGCGGGCCTCAGACTTGCCCGAAGTGCCGGAGCACAGTGCCTCCGAGTCCATAGTGACTCTCAGCTAGTTGTGAACCAAGTCTTGGGCGAATACGAGGCACGAGACGAACGGATGGCGAAGTACCTCGCCAAGGTCAGAGCCCTCATGAGCCGCTTCGAAGAGGCACTCATCCAACGAGACCCTCGTGAGGAGAATTCCCAGGCCGATGCCCTCTCCAAGTTGGCCGCATCCTCCCTCCAAGGTCTCGAGCAGACCGTTTTGATCGAGGTCCTCTCAAGGCCGAGCATAGAAGACGAAACATCCGGCTCGGTGGAGTCGTTGCCGGTCCTGCTGCAAGATAATTGGATGAAGCCGTTGGTGGAGTTCTTAAGGGACGGACTCCTCCCCGAAGACCCCAAAGAAGCACGCCGAGTCAGAACCAAGGCCGAGCGGTATGTCTTGATCGAGGGAATCTTGTACAAGCGTTCCTTCTCGCAGGTTGATGGCCGACCGTACCTAAGATGCCTCTCCCCAGAACAGGCAGATTACGCTTTGCAAGAGCTCCACGAGGGCATCGCCGGAGCACATTCAGGATCTAGGTCCTTGGCTCGGAAAGCCTTGAATTATGGGTACTTCTGGCCGACTCTCCTCCAAGATGCCGAGCGGCACGTTCGGCAGTGCGGCTCCTGTCAGAGGCATTCCAATGTTCGTCACCTCCCTCAAGCCAACCTTGCCTCTCTATCAAGTCCTATCCCCTTTGCAATGTGGGGAATGGATTTACTAGGGCCTTTTCCTCCAGCTCCGAGTCAATTCAGTTCTTAGTTGTAGCCATCGACTACTTCTCGAAGTGGATTGAGGCCGAACCCCTTGCCACTATCACCGAGAACAAAGTGCTTCAATTCTTCTGGAAGAGCGTCATCTGTTGGTTCGGCATCCCTCGCGTCATAGTAACTGACAACGGAACTCAGTTTACCGGGGCCGCGTTCCGAGCTTTGTGCGAGGACCTTGCTATCCAACAACGCTTCTCTTCCATCTCCCACCCTCAATCGAACGGCCAAGCAGAAAACGCCAATCGGCAGATCCTCACAGGTATCAAGAAGAGGTTGGACAAGTGTTCTAGAGGCCTATGGGTCGACCAGCTCCCCAATGTGCTGTGGAATTACCGCACGAACAAGCGGACACCCACAGGAGAGTCCCCTTTCAACCTCACCTATGGGTCCGAGGCAGTGATACCCCTCGAGGTGGGAATACCTTCCCCTCGCCTCGTAGCCTACAATGAGGAGCAGAACGCCAGAGACCTCAGGGCAAACTTAGATCTGGTGGACGAGCTGAGGGAAAGAGCGTCAATTCGGCAACAGAATTACCGAAGAAGGGTCGAGTTGGCGTACAACAAGAAGGTCACCAACCTTAAGCAAGGGGACTTAGTCTTGAGAAAACTGGCCATATCCTTCCCCAATCAGAAGAGCAAGCTGGCTCCGAACTGGGAAGGGCCTTACAAGATCACAAGGGTAGTTCGGCCCCGAGCATATCGTCTGGAGGATCTAGAGGACAGAGAGATTCCGAGGACCTGGAATGCCGACCACCTCCTGAAATACCAAGAAAGCGCCCCGGCGCCTCTCTAAGTATTGCAGGATATCGAGCCATTCCTCTCCTCTAACTTGTAATCTATTTCATAAGTTGTAATATGTAAAAACGGTTCGCCGTCGATTATCAATGAAGAATGCTCTTTCATACTTATAAATTTGTTTACATCTCTCCGCCTCTATCCTTTGTTTTTATTTTTTTCAACCAATGGTTCGGAGTCCAATGTCCGGCTCGACTTTACCTCCTCGGCTCACCCCCGGGCTCGCCAGAGGTAGATCGCCGTTCGGAACTGCTCCCACAACCGTTGAACTACAGATGGTTCCGGAGTCCAACACTCGGCTCGACTTTGCTTCCTCGGCTCGTTTTCGAACGAGCCAGGAGTAGATCGCCGTTCGGAGTTGCTCCCACAACCGTTGAACTACACGATGGTTCCGGAGTCCAACACTCGGCTCGACTTTGCTTCCTCGGCTCGCCTCCGGACGAGCCAGGAGTAGATCGCCGTTCGGAATTGCTCCCACAACCGTTGAACTACACGATGGTTCCGGAGTCCAACACTCGGCTCGACTTTCCTTCCCCGGCTCGCCTCCGGACGAGCCAGGAGTAGATCGCCATTCGGAATTGCTCCCACAACCGTTGAACTACACGATGGTTCCGGAGTCCAACACTTGGTTCAATTCTACTCCAAAAGCTTGCCTCTCGGCAAGCTAGGGGTGGATCACCATTCAGAATTGCTCCCACAACCGTCGAACAATCGCTATGACTGGCGAGTCTCACCATGGAAAAGAGCTCGGCTCCCCCCTCGACTTCGCAAGAAGAGGGAGACCGAAGCACTGTTCGGCACCACAATCCGAGCCATCTTATCACGGAGACGAAAGCCCCAAGAAGAAGGGTCAAACCATGCTGTCTCCGGTCGGACGCCGAGCAAGTGCCATTCCGACCCTGCAAACAGAGAAAACTCACTTTCTCCTCAACTCTCGTGTAAGATCTCGATCAGACGGCCCAGATCTTACCAACGACGCTAAACGACAAGATAGCGTTTTCTTGGGAACTGAGCTGCCTCGAGATTCGTGCCATCATCTGACGGTCCAGATCTTGTCAGAGTCGCTAAACGACAAGATAACGTTCCGTTAGGAGCTGGTTTGCCTCGAGATTCTTGCCGACGGCACTATGCTCTCGACTCGGGGACCTCGGCACGACCAACACACTTACAAGCAAGAAAAATATGCAGAGCAACAAAAGACATGCAAGTTATTGAAAGAAATCTTATTAATAATCGGGGCATAACACAAAGCAATCCTTCCATGGTTACAAGGCATTAGAAAACAAAAATACAGCGCCGACCCACAACACTTGGTTTTTAAACAAAAAAATCATCACTGTCCCGCTCGATCGCCAGTCCATCCGCTTCGGCTGACAGCTCCTCTGCCTCCTTCCGAAGCTTCGCCTCCACGGTCTGCAAGTGACGGATCTCAGAGAGCAAATCGTCCCGCTCGGCTATTACCTTCGACTGGTTGTGCCGAATACACTGGACCCGAAGAGCGTTGCTAAAAGCAGCCTGCGAATCTTCGTCCTCTCCTACGGGGGTCGCCTCGGTGATCCTACTCTCCAAACGTTGGATCTCGGCATCTCGTTGGCCGAGGACGGACTGAAGGTGGGCCCGCTCGCTCTCAGCCCGGCGTAACTCCAGCTCGACGCCATAAAGCCGCTCTCGGCACTTCGTCGAGTGCGACTTCGTCGCCCCTGAAGTTGCCTCGGTTTCAGCATCATCGTCCGAGCCGTTGGAATCACTGTATTGGGCTGCCACCACGAGCTGAAAAGAAGGGAAAACGAATTGCAAAAATTCAATACACTGCCGAAGTCCAACACTTGAAGAATTTTTCAATCAAACTTTCAGATTCGTATTTAGATATAACAGCTCTACATACAACAAGGCCGACCGTACAATAGAGCTTTACAACAGCCAGAAGAAACATAAAACGACATGATCAGGGCCTCTTCGGAAGGGGAACGCTTCGGTTCAAGGAAACGCGAGGACGACGAGGCCTGACCTCCGAGCTCGATTCCAAACCAACAAAGCGTGACCCCCCTTCACCGCCGACCCTAACTGTGGCGCTGACCGAGGCACCGCTCGACGAGATGGCCACGCTACTCTGAGCGTCAGCAGGGCTCCGCCTAGCCACGGGCAAACGTGTCGCGAGTTCGTAGAAGGTAATCCCTCTCTCGCTCTCTTCGCGAGTGCACGATGTACTGCGGACGTTGGCCCTCTCCGGCAGTGGCTTGAGTGATGCGACCTCTTCCTCCAGTTCAATGATCCTGTCTCTCAAAGCGTCGTCCTTCGCCAACTTCTTCAAGCGAGGAGGCCTTGATGAGCCCGAGGCGTTGGCGCTATCGGTTGTGAGCCGTCGGTAGTGGGTGACCTCGATCTCCCTATCTATCGTGATCCTCCTAAGCCTGTCGACCTCGGCCAACAACTTCTTGCGCTTGGACGATGCCTTCTCCAGCTCGGAAGCAAGCTTCTCTTCTTCCGCCGAGCGTTCTTTCTCCGCTAACTCCAAGTGTCGGATCTCGGTCAAAAGTTCATCATTCTTTTGCTCGGCAAGGGAGAGCTCCCTACGAAGACGAACGGTCTCACCTTCGGGACAAGGAGCTTGGGGTTGCTTCCGCAGTTGCCTCAACTCGCGACAATATCCCCTCACAGCTGCCTTTGTCTCCTCCAGCTTCAATAACATGAGAAACCGTCTCTGTCGGCTATTCGAAAGCTCGCCCTTCGTTTTGGCCAGCTCCTTACGAAGGTGAACAACCTCCGTGATCGGACCGAACTTCACCTGAAAAGCAAAGATAAATCCGATACCCAACACTTGGAGAATTCTACGCCTAATCAAACACAAAATCCGAGACTCTACACTTGAATAAATTTTGGCCAAACAAACTGTTTTCATTCAAAACCGAGAAGAAAGTTTTACAAGAGCGGTAGCCAGTCCGCAGTTAGGCTTACAAAAAGAAACAAAACTACAAAAGACTAAAAGAGGCAACCGAGTCAGGGGTCGACCTTTTTGTCGTTCGGGTCCGTCATGTAACACCCCGCAAAATTGGAAATTACAATTTTGCCCCTGGGTGTTACGCACGTATATTTTATAATGTGTTTCACTACATATTTTGGATTCGTACTATTTATACATTTTCCGTATTGATTTTTCCTATTTTGAGTCAGCAAAAATATAATATTTCGATATTTGTATTCTACGTGCTTTCTGCGTGTTTTCAATACACGTATTAATTACATAATTTTCCGCCGCTACGGGTGGTAATATCTGAGTTTCAATTATTTATGTTTTCAAATATATTTTTATAAAAACGGAAATTCATCTTCCCCCTATTTTGATTAAAATGCATTTTTTTTATTTTTGCACGTATGATGCACGTACAAATTTTATTCTCATTTGTTATTCTCATTTACAAATTTTTAGCATGCATAAGTTTTAATTAGCCTTCTTTTGATTCATGGACCTATAGAATAAAATCTAACCCATTAGGAGAGGAGCCCACTAGATAATTAAATTAATTAATTAGAAATGAGCCCATGTAGCAAGCCCACTAGATAATCAAATTAATTAGAAATGAGCCCATGTAGCAAGCCCACTATTAAAATCAAAAATTAAGTTATACATGACAAGTAACAAATATTAGTACACATTTAGAGTTATAGAAATGTGTTCATATTTGTTTGTGCATGTGTGCATGCACACACAAATGTATTTGGACCCTTTTGTGGGCTAGGGGTGACCGGTTTTGGAGAGAGGGAGGAGAATAATGGAGAGGTGGAGAGTGGGGAGATGAAGAGATGGGGGTTTTAGGAGTTAGGAAAGTGGAGAGTTGTAGAATAAATTTGAAGAGTTATTAGGGTGAAAATTTTGCACTTTAGACCCTCCCAAAATCCTATAAATAGAGCCACCATTTCCTACCTTTATCTTGCACCAAAAACATTATCAAAAGAAAGAAAGGAAAGAAAGAAAAGAAAGAGAGTGAGGGCCCTTTTGCTTGGAGAAATTGCTAGGAGGAGAAGCCTTACTAGGAGCTAGGAATCTTTGGAGCTAGAAGTAGTGTTCTCTTTTCTTCTCATTGTTCAAGTTTCACAAAAGGTAGGTGTTCTCCTACTTTCTAATTTTTTTTGAATGTACATGCTAATAAAAGTGAATGAGTAATTTTGATAAAATAGAATAACTATACCATGATTGTGGTGAGATTAATAGTGAATCATGCTATGTTGACAAATAGATTAACATTGTGTTAGTGGGTGATTTCATGATTTTCTAGTGTAGGATGTGTACACAAAAAAAAAGTAGTATAAGAAGATATTGTTTGAGAATTATAAGATAAAATTTATGCTAGTATATCATGTTTTGAATGAGGATGATTTTGTTGTGATATCATGCTAATTAAAAAGAAGAATTTCTTTATACCATGAATCATGTTAATGTGATTGCAATTTTTGTACATGTTGAGTATGTGGGAATTTTAGTGATGAATATCATATGATAAACATGCTTTATGATTTATTGACTAAGAAAGAAGAAAGTAAAATTTTGTTATTATCGACATATGTATATTTTTTTATTGTTACATTTGGAAAATAATAATTTGTTCATGAAAGAGATTTTGTCAAATTCTTATGATTTGAGACTTGTTGGCATGCTATAAATTTCCAATTTGTATAAGAGAAATTAAACAAATTTTTGTTTTTCATTCAAGTTTTGAGAAATGCAAGTTTATGTGTAAATTGAAAAGAAGAGTTTAACTAAAGAATTATTACTATGAACAATGTTAGAATACTCGTAAATCTAGGTATGTCAAATGTGTGATATGTATGAGAAATTGTTAAAGAATGCTATATTTCGACATATGATTAGAGATATGATGAAAAAGAAAAGAGAAGGAAATAATTTTTTATGAAGTATGTTGACATATGTCAAAAAAAATACAATTTTCTTTTGTATGAAAGGAATTCCTTTGAGACATCCATAATCGATTAAAAGATATGTTTGATTCTTAACACAAATTTTTATTTGTAGGATGTTGGACATAAACTAGTTTTTAGAAAAGCATGATTTTAATTTTCGAGTTTGAAAAGAAATGTAAATTTTGTAAAGAAAGGAAATAATCTTTTTTTAAATGAGATATATGCTAAAAAATAAGTTTGGACTTGTTGATTATTATTTAAGATTTCCTGTTAGTCCAAAGAGAAGTTTATTCCAATATCCTAAAGGATTGGATTATTGGGTAAACAAGTTTTATTAAAAAGAAACAATTTCAGAAAAGTATGAACAAAAGTATACAAATACAACTCTTAGACAGAAATCACATTTGGACTTATTGGTTAGCCAGTGAGCACCTCTTATAATAGATATCTTGGGTTCAAATCTTGATAGCCATCTTTTATATTTTTTTCCTTCATTCAATTAAATTACCAAATCTGTACTAATGTATGAAAGGAATTTCGGTTGCTATATTTGATAAAAGTCCATATGGACTAAATGGCTAGTGGGCTCGGGTTAGGTGCTGGCTATGTTTGCCGTAGGTCTGGGGTTCAAAACCCATGCCTCACATTTGTTTTTTTCTGGGGTTTTTACTCATGAATGTTTATTTTTAATTGGAATTAAACTTTAGTATTAATATAAAATGAAGTGGAAATATTAAGAGATAGTTTCCTTGTATATTTTTGAATTATAAAAAAAAATAAAATTTTGAGAATAGCACTTTGTGGTGAAGAAAAGGAAAGTAGTATTTTGTGAATTGATCTTCCAAAAGAAATTACTCTTGTATCTTATTTAGGAAATTTTTATGATGAATTGAAACATTGTGACAACTTAGATTTGTTATAACAATTCATGTGGTGAAATTTGTGTTCTTGAAATGCATGTTTGTTTGAAAAGAACATGAATCAATAAATAGATCATGAATAGTGTTGAGACTATGTTTATTTTGTGAATAAATTGAAAGATGAAATTATTTAGGTTTAAGACATGATTATTAAAGGGTATGTGTACCCATGTTTCATGTACATGAAAGTTTATGATTTAAAGTTAGTAAGACCTCGGTTACCGGTAATTTTGAAAGAAAGATTTTGAGACTCGATTTTGAGATAATGCCGTCGGGCGATCTTGTATTTTGTGAATAAATCCGGTATGAGGTAAAACTGATTCTAGGGTGATAACATATTCATGTCTTGAACAAAAAAATAATTAGGCACTTAGGTGAAGATGTAATAGACCTGTGCAAACGTAAATGGGTGCTTCTATATAGTCGGCGGTGGATCTCCGTGGCTATAGACCCAGTTGGTGGACTGTGGTTGCTCCGTAGGAGATGGACTGTATTTTATCCGGGACTTAGGATAGTCGGCGGATGTTTACCATACTCCAAAGAATATGTATATACCTGGGCTAGAGGGGCATTTACGGGATTATTCTCACGATATAATAGCCAGGGAGGCTGGGATCTGTTATTATAGCCAGGGAGGCTGAGATCCGTATCGGTGAAATAACTCTAAAACTTGTTTTATTACTGGGAAATCTCATGGCGAGGGATCGAACCCTTCAATATGGAGTACGTAGGCACTTGCCCTCAGACCTATATAGTGTGGGATGCATAGAATCTGAACAAGTGTGCATTAGTGTCATCCTAGTGTAGAATTGTGTGCATTAGGCATTAAGGCATGACATACACTTATATTTCGAATAATCACTCTTGACACTTTACTTGTTCATTCAATCTTTTTTGTGATTTGTTAAAGTATGAGATCGTTATACTATTCCCGGCATAGAGAGGATAGCCGTGTATAACATTTCGTCAGTTGTAAGTGACTGACGTGCCCACAGATTGACATGCAGGTAATGAACTATTCATGGAGTTATAAAGTGGATATGTTGTTGCTGTTTAGAAGTTAAAGATGTTGCAAATGATGTTAAAGTTATACAAGTTGTATTGCATTGTTGTAATCTTTTATTCTTCCGCTGTGTAAAGAAACTCTGATGTATTGTGAATAAAACTTTTTAAAAATTTCCTTGTAAAATTGTACGAAGTGAAGTAAAGATCCTGTGAAATCTCGAATTTATCCTTATTTGAAATTTGGGGTGTTACATGTCGACCCCTCGGCCTTGTCCTCGTCCTCGTCCTCGTCCTCGCTCCCACTCTCCTCCTCAGAGTCGTCCTCCTCTTCATCCTCGGCCTCGGTCTCACCCGGGCCTTCGACACCGTCCGTCTGTCCCTCGGGGCCGAGCATCCCTTGGGGAACCTCCTCCCCCCCTCCACGGGGTCGTAGAAACGGTAGGAGGACGTGTCAAAACCCAGATTCCGAGCAGCGACGTGGAGTAGGGCTCGGCCGTAGGCGTCCTCCATGTTCTTGAACATGTGGTGCTTGGCCTCCTCCTGGACAGCCTACATACTATAAGGCATGACATACACTTATATTTCGAATAATCACTCTTGACACTTTACTTGTTCATTCAATCTTTTTTGTGATTTGTTAAAGTATGAGATCGTTATACTATTCCCGGCATAGAGAGGATAGCCGTGTATAACATTTCGTCAGTTGTAAGTGACTGACGTGCCCACAGATTGACATGCAGGTAATGAACTATTCATGGAGTTATAAAGTGGATATGCTGTTGCTGTTTAGAAGTTAAAGATGTTGCAAATGATGTTAAAGTTATACAAGTTGTATTGCATTGTTGTAATCTTTTATTCTTCCGCTGTGTAAAGAAACTCTGATGTATTGTGAATAAAACTTTTTAAAAATTTCCTTGTAAAATTGTACGAAGTGAAGTAAAGATCCTGTGAAATCTCGAATTTATCCTTATTTGAAATTTGGGGTGTTACATGTCGACCCCTCGGCCTTGTCCTCGCCCTCGTCCTCGTCCTCGTCCTCGCTCCCACTCTCCTCCTCAGAGTCGTCCTCCTCTTCATCCTCGGCCTCGGTCTCACCCGGGCCTTCGACACCGTCCGTCTGTCCCTCGGGGCCGAGCATCCCTTGGGGAACCTCCTCCCCCCCTCCACGGGGTCGTAGAAACGGTAGGAAGACGTGTCAAAACCCAGATTCCGAGCAGCGACGTGGAGTAGGGCTCGGCTGTAGGCGTCCTCCATGTTCTTGAACATGTGGTGCTTGGCCTCCTCCTGGACAGCCTTCTTCACCTTCGCCACCTTAGACCGGTGCTTGGCCATGATCTTCTCGGCTCTCTTCCGAGCCCTTTCTGCCTCCGATCGAGCGTTGGCCAGCTCCTCCTTTAGCTCGGCCTTCTCCTTCTCCGAGGCCTCGAGCTTGACTGCCGTGTCCTTCGACAGCTGAATGGCGTCGGCCAACTGCTTCTCCAACCCCGCCACTTCAGCCTCCCTTTTTGCCGAGAGGAGTTGCTCAGCATCAAGCAGCTTCGTGGCTTTGATGCGCTCCGTTCTCTCCCGCTCATACTCCTGCTCCTTGCTCGCAAACTGCTTGAGCAAGTAGTTGAAGTGGCAGAGGGTCTGAAAAGAGAACAAACCGTTAAAGTCCGAACGCAGGAACTTAGAAAATCTCAGAAAAAAATTTCAATGAGAAAGAGTTCGGTCCACTTACTGACATCGTGTTCCGAGCGATCTGCATCGTGGCGTCTCCTGCCAGCCCGGCCTTTAGGGTCGCTCGATCCTTTGGGATCGACAGGTGCCTCACCACTTCCATGCAGATGTTGCCGTCGCCCAAGAAGCCGTCGACATTCATCACCTGCCAGTCAGGGACGAAGATCTGCTTGTGCCTCTCGGTCAAGATCTTCTCCGCATCGGCAGTGAAGGGCGGAACTTGGAGGGACAGCACCTCTTTCACGCCGAATGCACCGCTTGACGAGCCGGCTGCATCCCCCTCCACCGTTGATTCCGGCACACCGGAAACTGGAGGATCGGTAGCCGCGGACTTCTCTTGCTCGGGGCCGGCCCTCGGAACAACGGCCTTCTGTAGGTCGCTCGTCTTCTCGACCGAAGGTATCTTCGGGGCTCGGCCGCCCTGAGGCCCCGCCGAAGGCCTCTTCTTCCTCGTCTCCTGCTCCGCCGCCCTGGCCTTCGCCATCAAAGCCTTATAGTCCATCTTCATTGTCTCTGCACAAGCCGAATGAAAAAACTTAGAAAATTTTTTATGAACTTTAAGCAAAGAGTATACATACCAGAAGCGTACTAGGGTCGATCGGACTGAGACCCCCTCGAAACAGAGCCTCCTTGGTAATATCTTTCCAGCTTAGCGCTAGCAGAGCGAGGAGCTTCTTGAGGACCTCTGCTTCCTCGTCACTTAGCACCGGCTCCTTCTTGGCTTGCTTGGGCAGGCCACCTTCGCCCAAACTATCGGTATCGCCCACGGCGCGGGAGCTCGGATGATGAAATACTTTTCCTTCCAATGTTTGATCGAGTCCGGGTTCTCGATCAACTTCACGCCCGTCCGCGGCGAAAGATAGAACCTCTGTTCGTTTCGGTTTGGTTGGCAGGGGCGGTAGAGGCTCCGAAAGAGAAACATGCTCGGTACGGTGCCGACCTCTTAGCACCTAAGAACAAACACCATGACGTGCCTCCAGGTGTTCGGCATCAGCTGGGCGGGGCTCAAACCGTACCAATTCAAGACGTCGGCTATGAACGGATGAAGGGGAAAGCGGAGCCCGGCGGAGAGGGAGTCGACAGGAAAGACGCACACGTCCGTCGAAGGCTTCGTGTTGGCTCGGAAGCTTGGTCCGGGGAGGAGTAGCCCGTATTCGGCGGGAATCTGGAACCCCTTTCGGATCAGATGTAGATCAGCCTCCGTAAGAGACGAGATGGTATGGTCCACCTCAGACAACTCTCTCGGTTCATTCTCTTCCACCGACTTGGCCGTGCCTTGGGTCACCTTTTCTAAAATTTCCTCGGCGTAGTCCCGAACGCCCCCCACGCTCGATAGGGCAATAGGTTGCCGACCGAACGCCCCCGCCGTCTTCGGCTTCTCGATGATCGTGACCACTCCTTTACCCTTCTCAGACGTTGCCACGACCTCCTGAGGCGCCTCAGCTACTTCGCCCTCTCTATCCAGCCGAACGACGCTCTGATCGGTCGGCTCCACCACCTCCTTTTCTTTGCCCGCTCGGCCTACGGCTTGGTCCGAGGCGGGGGTCTCATCCGAGGACGTAATCTTAACCATTTTCTAAAGAGAAAGGAAAGAGACTGACCTTGAAGTGACAGCTACAGTCGGAAAAGCTCACCGGAGACAAAGAACGCCTTGCCGCGACAGCTAGCAGCGCCACCAAGGAGCTAAAAACTTCAAAGGTGAAAGTAAAAACTGGAGAGAGAGAGTAAAAGTGAATAATGAGACTTGGATTGAGGGGGGGGTTAAGATTTATAGTAAAAAAGGAACGTCCCTTGGACTTCCAAACGAAAGGGCGCGACTTTTGGGCCACTCTCGAAACGTCGCGAAGGCCCAAAACCACTTTGCCTTTTCACCAAGTCAAGTAGCTCGGCACAGCAGGATCTAAATCCGAATCACATGCAATCCGAGCCCAGCGGCAAAAGGCCCGGTCGGCTAACCGAGTAAGTGCCATTCCGAGCCTGCAAACGGAGAAAACTCACTTTCTCCTCAACTTTCGTGTAGGATCTCGATCAAACGGCCCAGATCTTGCAAGCGACGCTAAACGACAAGATAGCGTTTTCTTGAGAACTGAGCCCGTCTTGAGATTCTCCACACCATCTGACGGCACAGATTGCACCACGACGCTCGGACAACCATGCCCTCAGACGTCCTACCTCTGTCCGAAGAAGCCAGAAAAAATTTAGATTCAAAGTTTTAAGGCACCGCCCTCGGCGAGCCCCTCAGGCCCCAGGTCTCGGTCGGCATTCCTCTCACCCGTGAGCAAAACAAAGCCTCCGGCCTCGGAGCCGAAGCCACAAATTGTTCAGGGATTAGAAAGAAACCGCCGACCCGCGGGCCCGGTCAAAAGCAGATCGGCACGCCTCCCATCTCTAACTCCTCCGGACTGACAACCATCAAAGCCACCAGCCCGGAAGGAAGACAGAGGTCGGAAGAGACCCATCATTCCGAAGCTGCAGTCCCTCGGATCCGGACTTGGGTCATCACCTCTTCTATCGTGATCTTCCCCGACCCTGACACCCACGTCGGGGCAGTCAGAATCGGGAGAAGATCACCGTGGAAGAACGACCACCCGTCCTTCCGAAGCAAACTCGTCTCTCGGATCCGGACTTGGGTCATCACCTCTTCTACCATGATCTCCTCCGACCCTGACACCCATGTCGGGGCAGTCAGAGTCGGGAGAAGATCATGGTGGAAGAACGACCACCCGTCCTACCGAGGCACACCGCCAGTCGGATCTGAACTTCGGTAGTCAACCCTTCTGCCAATATCTCCCCTGACCCTGACGCCTCCAGCCGGGCCGTCAGAATCAGGAGAAGATTTTGGCGGAAGAACGACCACCCGTCCTTCTGAAGCAATTCGCCCCTCGGGTTCGGACTATGATCGTCACCACTTCTGCTCTGTTCTTCCCCGACCCTGGCACCCACTTCGGAGCCATCAGGATCGGGAGAAGAAGGCAAAAGAGTAACCACCCCTCCGAACCTCGAGGATAAAATTTCTCGAGACGGGCGTCCGCCTTTACTCCGGTCGTCACCTCCTCTGCTATGATCTCCCCCGGCCCTGACATCCGCATTGGGGCCGTCAGAACCAAGAGAAGACCATAGCCGAAGAGCAACCACCCAAGGCAAATACCTCCGAGGTCTAAAACCCAACATTGTTACGACTGAAATGACAAGGGAAATGGGGTACTTATAATCACCCTCCAAAGACTAGCCATTATGGCCCTCGGAAGTTGAAACGCCACGCATTAATTGGAGGGCACCATGTCTTAATGACCCTGGGAAAATGGAACGCCGCATGAATCCTGGAATGCCATTAATGCCCTCGAAAACTGAATCGTATCGAGATCTGTTCCCCCCTTCTACGGCCCGGAACGCTCTTCCATGCTCGGACTGCCCCCCATGGCTCCGGTCGGCTTCCGAGCAAGTGCCTTTCTGAGCCTGCAAACGGAGAAAACTCACTTCCTCCTCAACTTTCGTGTAAGACCTCGATCAGACGGCCCAGATCTCGCCGAAGACACTGAACGACAAGATAGTATTTTCTTGAGAAATGTTCCCGTCTCGAGATGCGTGTCATCATCCGATGGCTCAGATTGCGCCACGACACTCGGACTGCCGAAACCCCATGCCTTCGGTCGGCTTTCGAGCAAGTGCCTTTTCGAGCCTGCAAACGGAGAAAACTCACTTTCTCCTCAACTTTCGTGTAAGATCTCGATCAGACGGCCCAGATCTCGCCGAGGACACTAAACGACAAGATAGTGTTTTCTTGAGAAATGTGCCCGTCTCAAGATGTGTGTCGTCATCCGACGGCTCAGATTGCGCCACGTCGCTCGGACCGCCGAAACCCCCATGCCTTCGGTCGGCTGCCGAGCAAGTGCCTTTCCGAGCCTGCACTTGCCCCATGACATCCGACGGCTCAGATTGCGCCACGTCGCTTGGACTGCCGAAACCCCATGCCTTCGGTCGGCTGCCGAGCAAGTGCCTTTCCGAGCCTGTAAATGGAGAAAAAAGCTACCGAGCAACTACGACCGTTGGATCTCTCAGAAATTCGTATTTCTAATGATGGACGGTCCAGATCGTGCCACGTGCGCTAAAAGACAAGATAGCGTTTTCTTGGGAGACACGCCACCATCCGACGGCCCAGATTGTACCACGTCGCTCGGACCGCCGAACCCCCTTGCCTCCGGTCGGCGGCCGAGCGAGCACCATTCTGAACTCACAAACGGAGAAAAAAGCAGCCGAGCAATAACGGCCGCCAGATCTCTCAGAAAATCGCGCTCGACGCTGATCAAAGGTCCAGATTGCGCCACGCCAATATTCGGTATTTAAAATTTGATTTTTATTTATTTAAATCATTTTATTTATTTAAAAATTGCGAAAAATTGCTAAAAAATCGGGAAAATTAACTAAAAATTCCAGAGAATAATTAAAGATTCGGGGGGATATTTTTTGGGCCCCTGGACGAACAATTATTACCTCGAATATACTGTTAAGCACCTCGAACGATTAGTCAACACATCGCAAAATTAAATAAATAATCCGAAAAAAATAGATAAAAACCGTCGAATGTTCAATAAGGCTTCAGAACAGCCCACTGCTTCAAAAATCACCTCACTACCCCCTTCGAGGTTCGAAACTCTCCATTCGAACTCCGATACAACTCCACCAGCCACTAAAACAGTTAAACTACTCCTCAAAGGCTGATCACACTCAGTCTTTAGGAGTGGGGGGCTAGTGATATGGCTAAAAATGTAACGCCCCGAGCCCGGCTCAGCTGCGCACGCGGCTACACGTGCGCGCACGCGAAAGAACGGACACAAAACTCTAGCCACGCCCACCACAGGCTGCCTCAAAAGGGTGGTTAACCATTTGGTAACCCTTCTTCATAGGCTTCCTAATATATCTCTCTCATTTCCCTATTTCATGGCCGATGTGGGATTTAATCCCCTTTAGTCAATCCCGGTCAAAGAACCCACCAGCACACACATAATACCATTCCATCTTCTTTCATTCATTAATTCCATATGTGTGGTCAACCTAGTCAACCATACACATACTTCCTTCTTTCCATTCTTTCTCCACGTCACCACCCTTCTTTCATTCTTTCTTTCTATTTATTATATATATTATTATATATCGCTATATAATATTATATATATATACCGGGTGTTACACACACCCCTCCTTAAGAACTCAGCGTCCTCGCTGAGCCCGGACTTACAACATAATCCAGGATCCCTTTCTAGTCGATGTGGAGAGGATTACCCTGATTCTGCTAGTTGTACAGTCCCCTACCCGGGCGACCTGTCCCAACCTAGCTCCATCTCAGGCGTACATCTTGCACACACTCGGTGTCGAAAGTCGGCTCTGATACCATTTGTAACGTCCCGAGCCCGGCTCAGCTGCGCACGCGGCTACACGTGCGCGCACGCGAAAGAACGGACACAAAACTCTAGCCACGCCCACCACAGGCTGCCTCAAAAGGGTGGTTAACCATTTGGTAACCCTTCTTCATAGGCTTCCTAATATATCTCTCTCATTTCCCTATTTCATGGCCGATGTGGGATTTAATCCCCTTTAGTCAATCCCGGTCAAAGAACCCACCAGCACACACATAATACCATTCCATCTTCTTTCATTCATTAATTCCATATGTGTGGTCAACCTAGTCAACCATACACATACTTCCTTCTTTCCATTCTTTCTCCACGTCACCACCCTTCTTTCATTCTTTCTTTCTATTTATTATATATATTATTATATATCGCTATATAATATTATATATATATACCGGGTGTTACAAAAAATGGGGTTAAATCGGAACCGTCCAAATTGGGCACGAATCTTGAAGCTCGGGGGTAAAAAGGTAATTTCACATACAAATGGGTCCAAAACGGGTACTGGATCTCCTTCTCACAGAACCAATAACCCGCAAACAGGTCCACTCCAATTGGGTGCGGGTCCCGACCCGAGGCAAACCCAGACCAATAAGAGACAAATCAGGGTCACTGATTTGGCCAAGTCAACGGGCCTGATTTGCTCTCACCAGGGATCAGGGATTAGTTTCCTAAAAAGACCGTGAGGATTTTACTCCTAACAGTTACACAGGGAATCAGGCCCCTAATCACTCCCAGGGCGACTATAAATACCCCTCTCCTACCACTGTGACCAGGTAATCACTCTTTTTCCACCTTAAAGCTCTTTCTTAATCACCACTGATTACTGACAAAAGCGTCGGAGGGTGAGTCACCGGAATCAACCCCGGTGTTTCGCACTTCTTTGCAGGTAGCGGCGGGAAGAAGGCTTGGATCAGCTATTCAAGCTTCCTACGAACTCACAAATCTCATCTGTTTACCCCCACACCGAAATCAGCGGTAACAGGTAGTTTTAGAAAAAATGAGTCCAAGATTGAACTATTTTCTTCTTTTGTATGATAACTATCTTGAAAATATTTTCAGAATTCACAAGCAGAGTTGTTAAAATAAAATATGTCCCATATTTCTGAATTGCTTGGTTCTTTTTATATATAGTGTGTTTTTCTCCTTCTTCGTGGACACTAAATTCTGTTCTTATTGCTATCTCGTAATTTGTTATTATTTCTTTTAGTCCTAAGGTTCGTTGTGCTGAGGTTTCCTGTGTTCCTTTATCATCAATTGGTCTTGATTTTCTTATAGTATTTCTTTCTTGTTTCTTTAATCAATTCCACCATTTTGCTACTACTTCTATAAAGGTTGCTTCTATAAATTTTTCAAATGTATTTCCTGATAGGTTTTGTCTAAATCCTACTATTAGTGAAGCTTTTACACATTCTTCTATTGTTCTATCTACATCTCTTACACAGTCTAGATCTAGTCATTCTCCATTTCCTATTATTCTTTTTTTGTAGTGTTCTGTAGGTTCATTTTTTTGGGGTATCTTTTCTTTTTCTTTTCCTAACTTTTTGTATCTTGTCATTTCCATGGTAGGTGATAAGGCCTTTATTAGGTGGTGGTCTTAATATTTCGTATGTATTATTTGGGTTTTCTGTAGGTTTTGTTAAAATCTTTTTTTTTCTTGATCCATTTTTATTTCTTCATTCGTTATTTCTAAATTTCTAAAGGCTTCTTCTATTTCATCTGAATTGGGATTTGCCATTAAATTTTCTATTTCTAAAATGTTTATATTAAGTTTTGTTATGGCTTCTAACTCCTTCATTCATTCTTCTGTTATGCCTAATTCTTCTTCAATGTCTTCTATTATATATCTACATAATTCTTTTATATTTTTATTTATAATTTTTAAATCATTTCTTATCATTCCTACAAATTCTGGACCATTGTAATCTTCTTCCAACTCTTGAATTTTTTATCATATAAATTTCTGAGAGTATTGACGGGTCTGTCTTTGTAATATTATCCATCCTAACTTAATTCCTATAGTTTAATATCTTGTATGATAATAGTTGTTGGTAATACCAGGTTGCTTCTTCGTTCCTATAATCTAATTGCATGCTATTACTTTTTGTATTTCCTTAGGTGGTTTCTCAGTTACTCTACTTGTTATTACTAAATATTCTGATATTTTCTTATCAGTTATATGCTTTCTTTCTATTAATTTTCTATTAATGTATATTATTTTAAACTTTGAAAGAATTTTTTAATTTTAGTTTCTTTATTTTCTGTGAAATATCTAGTTTTAATAAAGCTTGGAGCATCCACTGTCGTTTTTTAAAAACCCAAAAATTGGAAATCGATTTAGAAATAGTGCTCACAGTCGTTTGCTAAAAATCTAAAACTTAGGATAGGAGTGAACATTGCCTTGCTAAACTTAGCAGCCGCTCTAGCCAATTGCTAAATATAGAAGATGGACAATGTTCATCCATTTGACGAAACGACGGATGAAGGTGTGCCGTCTCTCATCGAAAACAAATTTCTTTAAAAAAAATCACTGAAAACATACCAGACGGATGAAGTTGTATAGTCTGGTGTGTTTTTTTTTTTTTTTTGATTTATTAATTTTTTAATTTTTTCTAACAAAAAAAAAATATCCAAAAAACACCCAGACGGATGATGTTCATCCATTTGGATTTTTTTTGAATTTTTTTGAAATTTTTTTTAACCCAAAAAAAAGTTCCAAAAAACACTCAAACGGATGAAGTTACTCCGTCTGGTGTGTTGTCTGGATTTTTTTGATATATTTTTTAATTTTTTTTAATACACTGAATACCACAAAAATAAAAATAAAAAAGATGGAAGATGATCTTCCGTCGCTTCTATTTTTGGACTTTGACGGCTACAGCGTGGTCCTTCTTTTGCTATTTCTAAATGCTATATATATATAGCAATTGACATAATAAACGATAGTGGATGCTCTTAAGGATACTATAGTTTATAGTATCTAAAGTAGGGTTATATAAAAATTTTGTTTTTCGAGTTTTTTTAATATTAACTGGGTCAGCTGGAGGTAATATCTTCTGGAAGTGGGTCCCTTAGATAATTGTTTTGGAAAGTGGGTTAGTTCGACAAATAAATATTGAAAGTGGGTAAGTTAGTAACGTACAGATATTTAGGCACGTTTTGTTGACTCCAAATTTGGAAGGAAAAAAACATGGTGTAAAGTTGATTTCATATCAAACAAGTGTTTTTAAACTACTTATTGCATCACAAGATTTCCAGATACTTTGGATTACAAATAGATGTGGAAATTCAATAAGGCTCTAATTTACACTGGCGAATAATCTATAAAATTCTTTGTTAATGACAAAGTTATATTTTTTCTTCGTTGGTTTAGTGCTCTGCTCCGGGACAATGACAAAGTTATAATTTTCACGTTAGTTTATTGCTCCGCTCCAGCCGGAGCTCTACATGTATTTGGCTCATTGACAATAGTGACAAAATCCAACACCTGCAACAGTTAGACTTGGCCTACATTGTCCGAGAAAAATGAAATTGCTAATTGAATCGGGCATTCTCTTTAAGAATTTGTGAGAGAATACACTGAATAAAGTTGAATGAAAAAAAATTAGAAATCAGGATTTGACGTAAAAGCTTTGATGTTTTTAAGTCCAAACTGATCGGCCAATTTTCAGTAAACTTGTTTAACTTGGAACAGATATATTATGAGTTTCATGGCATCTGTAGTGTTATAAATCGCAATATTAACATATTATTTGCATTCAATCTCCATCAACATCTTCGTGCAGAGCAAATTGCGTCGATCTTACAAAAGAGAAACCAAAATTGCAAATGAACTTGAGCAAATACGGGTATTGCCTGCATTTAAGCAATTTGGAGCTTACATAAATTTATCGCACACTAGATGAATTCATTCAGTTTGTACCCATTTTTGCTTACGGCACTGAGTAAGCTTTCAAAATTTTGGAGGTGTCACATACAATAAGGTTTTCTGAATCAGATGGCGTCGTACACAACCAATTGACCTTTTTTTTGACATCAAGGTTAAGAAGAATCACATTATTACTCGAACTTGTCTCCTCTTTATCAAAATGTTTTGACCAATCCCACAACTTTATTGATGCATCGTTTCCGCCTGAAATGAGAAACTTCCCTCTCTGGTCAAATAGCGAGAAACACACACAGGACACTGCAGCAGTATGCCCTCCAACAGTATAATCTAGTTGCACCCTCTTCCCTAAACTTGTCGACTTTTTGGCAGCTGGAGATTCGATTTCAATCAAATCAACAACAAAATCACCTCTTGCAACAGCACAGACCTTCTTCAACCCATCCATCATATCCATGTCAGGAACTGCTACACAGTGAACAAAAGAAGGATTGAAGCATTGTTCGATACTACTGGAAGATCCTTTACCATTCCCGTCAGGCATTCCATAATCCAAGACGTCGTATGCCCGCCCTTTCGAAAAGTCCCACATAGCCAGCTTTGAGTCAAGACCGCCAGTAATGGCTGTCCAGGGCTTCCAAGGAATAAACTGGACACTGCTACAAATACTTGTATGGACTGATCTTAACGTTTTGTACAAACACTTTTGACGAGTGTCAATGATCTTAACTTCACCGCTATCGTCGGCAGATGCAAGAAAATATGAGTTTGGGCTGAATACAATCTGGTTTATCTCTTCTTTGTTATAATTGTGGATTTCAAACGGTTTCGGTGCAGATGGCATATGAATGTCAAAGCTTGCAATCTGAGTGCCAGAAGAGGCATAGACAACATCATCATTTCCTCCCTTGAAGCATATCGACGAAATCGGCTCCTTCCCGACATCAATTGTAAAAAGCACATCTTTGCAGCGCAAATCGAACAAGCATATGCAACCATCCTCAGCGGATGTAGCAATGAAGCCAGGGCGAGTACGGGAGGCGATGCAGCAGGTGAGTGCAGCCTTGTGCCCCTTCAATCGACGAGGCCCCTTCATTTTCCCTTCAATTATTACTTTTTTTGCTTAGGTGATGGAACCAGGGTGGGAGATGATGCAGCACGCAGTGCCTATCCAACTACTAGCCAGACCTTGTGTGAGACTGGAATAGTACAAAAGAGAAATTCAAGATACTAATTAGTAAAAGAACACAACCAAAAGGCAATGGATATAATCTAAGTGATTAGATGATTAAGAATATATTCACATGGATACTTGCAGAGAGTGGTAAGGCATTGATGAAACTGGAATTATATAAAATGGAAAGTAAAGCAAAGCAGCTACCAAAAGAAAAATAAAATTGAACATAATCTGGCAGATTAGTTCACGAAAGATGGATTCATAACTCATAAAGACAACAGCGAACAGCATAAGCTTCTGGGAATTGTTATGGATACGAAATGTTAAACTATAGCTATATAGCTCTAATAGTTGTCAATTGTCATTGAGGTCAACGAAAATCAAGAATATGCACATGAAACATGGGAAAATCTTCATAACTAGGGAAAATAATAACGATGTCCTAGTAAATGGATAATTCTGCTCAAGCAACAACTTAAAAGGTCAATCAACACGGGGAGTTACACAATCAAACTTGGACCTGCAGTGGAACATGTAATTCACAAAATAAAGTCCTCTCTTCTGGTAAAAAGCTTCTTCTTCTTCTTCTTCTTCTTCTTCTTCTTAATCTATAAACAACAATAAAATTTTAAAATTTTGCAACTGGTTAGTGTTATTTTCTAAAATTACCCCCCCTTTCTAACTCTGACCACAACATAAGGATCACGACGCTCATAAATTCCCAATTACCTCCCCCCAGTTGCAAGTCATTTTGCATGCACGGCGATCACTTTAAGAAGTACAATTTGTCTCCCCCCATGTTTCCCAACATTTAACTCTGAGACTATATTGCTTCCCCCCCCCCCCCCCCCCCCCCCCCCCCCCCCCCCAACTTGAATTTTAGCAACATATAAAAATCTTACCCAAAACACTTTTTAAGTTTAGGAATCTTTCTCATCATATACAAACAACTACCATTAATCATCCATCTAGAACACCATGATAAGAGTAATTCCTAATCAAAATTAACTCATTTAAGCATCTAACAAATACCCCAACAATTCAAATCACCTGATAAACTAAAGGGCAACCATCAATCATCTATAATACCATGATGCATATAACATTATAATAAAAAGAAAACCCTAACAACACTAGGATTCCAATTTCATGTCAAATACTAATAATTAGAATAAGATTAAAAAAATTAGAGAGAAATGACATCCGACCTTGGTTGGTTTATTGAAACAAGAGAAAGCTTCAATTGAATGGCGGGTAAATCAAAATTGAAGGTTAGGGTTTACGATTTGGGAGGATGAGGGAGAAAAGCTAGGGTTGGGGTTTGATGCGTTGTTTGGAAAGTGTATGATCAGATGGATTCGAGGGATTGAGAGAATATTTTACCAAAATGACCCACTTTTTGAAAATAGTTACCAAAATATCCCACTGTCAAAACTATTTACCAAATTGACCTACTGTCATTTTTTAGAGAAATTTTGAACATGCAGTTTTATATATAACTGCACTCGCTATCGCAGATAGCGAGTCTAGTTCAACTGACATTGTTATCTCAGATAATAGATGTACTTATTTTTTAAAGAAATTTTAAACATGCAATTTCTACCTGAAATATATATAACTACGCTCGCAATCTCAGATAGCGAGTCTAGTTCAACTGACCTCGCTATTACAGATAGCGAGTGTAGTTGTACTTATTTTTAAGAAAAAATTTAAACATGCAAATGTATAGACCTACACTCGCTATTCGAGATAGCGAGTTCAGTTGAACTAGACTTGCTATCTCAGATAGCGAGTATAGTTGTATATATTTTATGTTCAAAATTTCTCTGAAAAATGAGTACAACAACACTCACTATGTAAGATAGCGAGTTCATTTGAACTACAGATAGCGAGTGTAGTTGTATACATTTCATGTTCAAAATTTTTCTGAAAATTGAGTACAACTACACTCTCTATCTGAGATAGCGAGTCTAGTTCAAATGAACTCGCTATCTCAGATAGCGAGTGTTGTTGTATGCATTTCAGGTAGAGTTAATATAGAATGGATTTATAGTGTGTTTTAGTTGAGTGTATTTTTTTTAGTTCTTACTTACCTCATCCTACCATTTTCAACTGCAACTAGTAATGCTAATTATACAACTAATTAAGCTCGGACCACTGTTGCAAGAAACAAATATGTAATCAATTGAAGAGTGTAAAGCTTTGCAACTACTACCAATCAACAGCTATAGTTATTATTATTGCATGTCATAACAGTTGAACGACAATATTACATGCAATAGTGTTTGCCAACTCAAAATCCTAAACCCATAATCCAAGATAACGAATTGTGGATTTTAGTTGATTGTGCATATTTAGTTGAGTTAGAGATATAGACACTTAATTTCTATCTGAGATATTATATATCACAATGTAAGTGTGTTTAAAGCCAAATCATTATTTATACAGGAAAAATTTGAGATTGTTAACTTTTGTGGAAAATAAAATAACTAGGCTCGTTATCTCAGATAGCGGCTCTGGTTCAAAGAGGCTCGCTATATGAGATAGCATCTGTGAGAATCGCGAGTTTCCAAAGACCTTAAAGTCTCTGAAAAATTACAAATTCTCACAGTCGCTATCCCAGATAGCAACCCTGGTACAACTAGGGTCGCTATCTCAGATACGTATGAATTTTAGCGACTGATACAATTCAGGATCTTGGATGATGGATTTAGGGTTTTGAGTGTGGGAGTAAAGAGCGTTGTGAGTGATGAAGTGGATCTCCATAGATTTTGGACAGATTTTTTGGGGTGAAATAACGAATTTGGGAGGATAGGGTTTTGGGTTTATTTCGGAGTTGGGAGAGAGAATGGAAAGAGAGAAGTGAAGAGAAATAGTGAAACAAGCGAGTCTTTAAAAACTCCACAATCGAGACTCGCTATCTCAGTTAGCGAGTGTGGTATAAACACACTTCCTATCTGAGATAGCGAGTCTAAATTTGGTATTTTTCTTCAAGTTTTTCTCCAAGTAGTGGAGAAACACCTCAACATACACTTGCTATCTCAGCTAACAATATTGTTTTCACCAAACTCGCTATCTGAGATAGTGAGTCTAAACTTGAAAATTTTTTTCACGTTTTAACACCTCAACATACACTCGCTATCTCGGATAGTGGAGTTATTTCCACCAAACTCTGTATTTGAGATGGCGAGTAGGTCATTTGGATAAATACTTTCGAAAGTGGGTCATTTTGATAAATACTTTCAAAAATGGGTCATTTTGGTAAAATAACTCAGATTTAGATGGGCTTTTGGGTCGATCCATATCCAACCCGACCCTATCCACTAATCCGTACAAACGTATAACCGATATATATATATATATATATATATATATATATATATATATATATATATATATATGAGACTTCTTCCGTTGCAAACGGGTCGGAACGGGTCTGTTCGCACAGACCCATGCGAACGTTGATCTGGACCGTTGGATCAAAAGATCCAACGGTCCAGATTTTTTTAATAAAATCTTGCCTTAACCCATCGTTGGAAAGAACGGGTTAAGGCAAAATTTTATTAAAAAACATAGCCTTAACCCGTCCTTCCCAAGAACGGGTTAAGGCTATCTATATTCATTTTTATTTCCATACAGTTCGTCTTCTTCGGCGATTCATTTTCGCCCCTTCTTCTTTCTTCGACGAACCCAACGGGAAAAAAAACCCTAGCTCCGACATCTCCGTCCGCTCCCCCTCTTCTCTCCCAACTCCGAAGATCGAAACCCTACTCTTTGTGGAAGTCGAACTCCGACAATCGAAACCCTAGCTCCGAAGTCGAGCTTTGGTCGAAACCCTACTCCTCCGAATCGATCGTTTGGCTTGATTTGGACCTATTTTGTAAGGTATAGACTAATTTTTTACCTCAAAAATCTATATTTGTGTTTTTTTTTCAATTTGTGTGTAGTGTAGTAAATTATTTACAAATTGGAAAAAAATTTATATGCATTAGTAGATTTTAGATGTAGAATCGCGTTGACTTCAAGTATATTGAATTGCCAAATTCTGTTGCTTGCGTTAGTAATTTGTAGAATTACAACTGTATATACGAAATTAGTTAGAAACTTTTCAGTGCGGTTATAGTTGAAAATCCTGCAAACGACTGTAAAAAAATACGAAACATTGCAAGTAGGTTCGTCTCACATAGTACAAGCCACCCCAATTTGTAGAAGCGACTTTTGACTCACGGTTCGAGAAATACGGCCGCGTATCGCTTTCGGTTGAAAAAAACCAAGTAAAGCGGTATACGGCCGTATCTCCCGAACCGTGACTCGAAACTCGCTTCTACAAGTTCGGGTGGCTTGCCCTACGTGAATCCGGCCTAGTCGGAAAGTTTTATAATTTTCGGATGCCGTTTGGGTGATTTTCTCTACTTCCTCGAATGTGAATTTTTTGACTTAGAATTTTGTAAGTGCGTTTAGAGTTTAAAACACCTCAAACCACCTCCAAAAATTACGAAACTTTGCGAGTTGGTTGGTGTCCCCTAGGAGAAGCCAACCCAACTTGTAGAAGTGAGTTTCGACTAACGGTTCGAGAGATACGGCCGCGTATCGCTTTCGATTGAAAAAAAATCATTACAAAGCGGTATACGGTCGTATCTCGCAAACCGGGAGTCGAAACTCACTTCTACAAGTTCGGGTGGCTTGCCCTACGTGAATTCGACCAAGTCGAAAAGTTTTAAAATTTTCGGATGCCGTTTGTGTGGTTTTGCTTCAATTGCTCAAATGAGAAGTTTTTGACTTAGAATTTTTTAAAAAACGGACCGATTAGAAAACACTTCAAACGACCTCCAAAAAATATAAAACTTTGCGAGTTGGTTGGTGTTCCCTATGAGAAGTGACCCGAAGTTGTAGAAGTGAATTTTGACTCACGGTCCGAGAGATACGGCCGCGTATCGGTTTTGGTTGGAAAAAAACAACTAAAGCCGGTACACGGCCGTATCTCGCAAACTGTGACTCGAAACTCGCTTCTACAAGTTCGGGTGGCTTGCCCTACGTGAATCCGACCTAGTCGAAAAGTTTTATAATTTTCGGGTGCCGTTTGCGCGATTTTCTCAACTTCCCTGCATGTGAATTTTCTGACTTAGAATTTTGTAAGTGCGGTTAGAGTTTAAAACACTTCAAACCACCTCCAAAAAATACGAAACTTTGCGAGTTGGTTGGTGTCCCCTATGAGTAGCCAACCCAAGTTGTAGAAGCGAGTTTCGACTCATGGTTCGAGAGATACGGCCGCGTATCGCTTTCGGTTGAAAAAAACTATTATAAAGCGGTATACGGTCGTATCTCGCAAACCGTGAGTCGAAACTCACTTCTACAAGTTTGGGTGGTTTGCGCTACGTGAATTCGACCAATTTGGGAAAGTTTTATAGATTTTTTTTGTTTTCATTCGTGCGTTTTTCCCCACAATCTCAGTTTGTTTGTTTTGTTGTCATTTTTACCAACCACATTTTAAATTTTTTGTCAGATAGCTAAATAGCTAGAACAAGACAACCGAGAAGCCCGTCCGGTAATACTAGTGGCGCACCAACTACTGAGGTAAGATTGATTACTATTATTGGTTTTAAATACGAACATGTAACATTATCTCAATAATAACATTTGTTATATTTATTCGTGTAGGTTGGTGGCCGTCAATCCACATCTGCTGAGGCAGGTCCGTCGTCCTCGGTTACATCACCCGGACCCGTGGACACAAGCGTACTCACCCTGCAACCCAAACACCGATCCGAAGCCGTGTGGAATGGGTCCGATAAAAAATGTAATTTCCGGAAGCACATAGTTCTTCCTTTCGACCCCCGTATCACGCCGTATGTGGTGGAGGCCGGTTTCTACGGAGCTAGATTCATTCACTCAGTGAAGCTAGATCGGCCACTCCTTACAGCTCTAGTCGAGCGATGGAGGTCGGAGACCCACACATTCTACCTACCAGTGGGTGAGATGACTGTGACCCTACAGGATGTGGCAATGATAACTGGACTACCAATAGATGGGGTTGCCGTGATGGGGAACATGGACTTCGATCGAGTTGAAGTTGTTCGTGACTTACTCGGTATCGACCTGCAGTCGGTAGTTCTCCAAAGGAAAGAGGCCACTGAAAAAGATATCCGCGAAAATGTCCCCGCAGATTTTGATGGAGATTTATTATATGAACAAATAGAAGCTGCGAAAGATAAAGTGGAGGAAGAAGTGATGGCTGACGATTTCGATGGTAAATCACTGTACATCAGCTGGTTAAAATTTCAGTTCGAGGAGGAATATTTGGACGCCGATTCGGACGAGCAAACCCTGACGTACTATGCACGTGCATACATTTTTAGTTTGATAGGGGGACTTATCTTCCCGAACTCATCCGGATCAACCGTGCCGCTAATGTACCTACGGTTGTTGGAGGATTTCCGGTATGTGGGTCGTTTTAGTTGGGGGAGTGTGGCACTGGCGCTACTATATAGGAATTTGTGCACATGTTCTTTAGGTGGCGTACAGATGGGTGGCCCAATGGTGCTACTGCAGATCTGGAGTTGGGAACGCATCCACATCGGACGTCCCCATATTGTTGAGGTTACACCGGATTGGTTGGCCACCCCGGGGGCAGCGGAGTTGTTACCTCCTCTAGAAGCATATTGGGCGGGCCGGCACACGTGGGTCGATAACCCACGCCAATCTTTGACCTACTACAGAGATGAGTTAGACAACCTGCGGGACGAGTTCGTCAATTGGGAACCGTACTCGGCCGACAGGTTGCAACAGGTTCCTCCAGTCTGCGTAGACAAATCTCTTTGGTTGACGGCTGCACCTCTTGTGAATTTTGGAGTTGTCGAATTCCAGTATCCGGATAGAGTCTTGCGGCAATTCGGATATCAACAGAAGATTCCCGAGGTCAGGTCTTATGATAAAAAGTTGCACGAGGTCAGGGGAACGGGACGAGTGCCCAACTTCGATTGGGCTGATTACCATCGTTACCATGTAGCCAACTGGAACACCATGCAGCGACAAATGACACCGAATATGATGTACGTCGTGATACCATATGATGGCTCCCTCCAGTAGGCATACATGATGTGGTACAAGCGAATAACCCGGTTGTATGTTTCTCCAAAGGCCGCCGTACCAGCTGGTGTGCAACTTCCCATTCCCCCTACCCAGGCAGAACCAGCTCCAGCATATTCCTCCTCCCAGCCGATGTACCAACCAAGGGCTGAGACATATCGAAAAACAGTCAGTCAAATTTCATATAGTTTGTACGCATGTACTGTATTTAATTGATGCCGCTAATTATGAATGATGTTTATAAAATGGAATTTTTCACCAACTGTAGATTGAAAATGCATGGGAGGTTGATCGAACAGCTGCTCGCGTCCTGAAGACTAGGATACCCGAGAGCTTCAAGGCGGTAATCCGGGAGATGCTAGCCCCGTGCCGTCGCACTCTGGAGGACGCGGGTGAAGGTCCATAAGTTGAGGCCTATTTGAAAGCCAACTTGCCATCAACAGGTTCTAGGCAAAAACAAACTGTGAGTAGGGGAATTCGCATAATCGAGCCACAACAACTACAACCCAAACAACCACAAATTGAAGATGAGACGGAGCCTTGGGAAGATGATGACCCTCATTCTCCCGAAACCGAGGGTAGACGACGGAATCCTCAACAAAAGAGGAACCCACCTGACCATCTATCACCAAGTGGTCACAAACCGCGTGGTCGTAAAAGGTAGTATCTAACAATAGGTTGGTTAAGCGGTATTTTATTGCTTGGTTTTTTATTTTACTCCCTTCAAATAACTAAGAACCACTGTTTGTTTCTCTATTTGTAAATGTTGTAGATAACTATCGGGCATCCGCGGAACTCAACCATGACAATAGTTGAAGGGATCCAGAAATGTAGTCGAACGATTAAACAATTTGTATATCAACTGTTTGTTTATATTTTTTGGTAGTGAATGACTTGTAATAGGTAGTTGTAAACAATACAGAAATGAAGTCGAACGATTTGGTGAGATTAGTATTGGCTAATGAATGTCCTATTTTTGAACTTCACATATATATTGTTGGGAACATGGATTTCTGAGTTGTTGTAGTTACCGCTATATATATGTAGTTGTATTGTTGTGAACTGAGTTCTCAATTCTTGTGCTATGAATTGTTGTTGTGAGGTTGTATTGTTGTGAACTCAGTTTCAGTATTCTTGTGAGTTGTTGTGAGGTTGTATTTTTCACCAAGACACCTGTACTGATTGGGCCGAAATATCCCTACCTAACCCGTCATTGTAGATAACGGGTTAAGTAGACATATATTGGCCGAAGTTTTTTAACCTACTGGCCTGTACATGATATAGTTCTGCCAAAATAGGTAAACTTAACACGTTATTGTCAGTAACGGGTTAGTTGTAGCTAACCCATTATCCACAATAACGGGTTAAGAAGACATATATTGGCCGAAGTTTTTTAATCTCAGGTCTGTACATGATATAGCTCTGCCAAAATTGGTAAACTTACCCCGTTATTGTCAATAACGGATTAAGCTCACATAACCCGTTATCGACAATGACGGGTTAAGAACACATATAACGGGTTAATGACGATAACGGGTTACAAGTACTTACCCGTTATCGTCTATAACGGATTAAGTTAATGTATATTTTGCCATCTACTTATGCAAGTGCCATAAACTTCTGCAAATATAAGTGTGCTTAACCCGTCGTTGGTGATAACGATCTTCGTTAACGTAACCCGTTATCCGTAACAACGGGTTACGTTGACAAAGATTGGCAGTGGTTCATCATGTACAGACCAAGTTCTGGAACATGATCAAGTACACTTAACCCGTTCTTGGTACCAACGGGTTAAGTGTAATTAATCCGTTGTCACCAACAACGGGTTAACCAGGTGTAATTTACAGACATCGACTGTACATTTTGAGATATGTATCAATTTCGTGGAGACAATTGCTGTCCTTGCTGCTCTTTTTTCGAGACTTGTATCATGTCTTTGTTGACTAACAGGTTTATCCTTATTGTCTTCTTCTTCTTCTTGTTTGAGTATTCCTTGTCTTCTCCTTCTCCTTGTGTTGATCCAGATCCATTTTCTATTGATGAGCAGTGAGAAACCCAAGTGGGCTATCATGTCATGCTCCCCTCCTTCTTTTTCCTAGCCTATAACTGAGAGAGTTGAACTCATAACTCAAATGAGTCTTCTCTTCTTCTCTTCAAGAGAACTCAAATGAGAGGCTTCAATTTTCTCTTCTTCTCTTCAAAAATATGAGGAATCAATGTTCTCTTCTTCTCTTCAAGACCTCTTTTTTCTTCCTAATAGGGAGGAAGAAGTTTGAGTTGTAGAAGAAATTTGAGTTCAAGGATGGTCGCCTACAATTGTTCATGTGTATGAAGATGCAGGAGTAGAGATACTTGTTTTAGTGTACAAGTGCATGCTCGGTTTCTCTCAAGGGGTAGGGAGGGCCGCCAGCTCTGCCTTTTTTTTCCACAGTGTTTCTCTTAGTCTTCTATTTTTTTAGCTTTTAGATGTGTTTGCATAAGTAGCAATTGTCCGCCTTTCATACACATTCGTTCTCTATTGTTACACAGAGTGTAAAAATTCTCTGCTTTCGTCGGACGGAGTAGTGGTGGGTGTCACAGTGTATTCATGGTACTTTTCAGCTTCTTGGCATGCACACCTCACAATCGTGCAACAAATAGTACGAATATGAGGAGTGCGTGTCAAGAAGTTGTTAAGTACTTTGAATATACGGTTACACCTACTACTACTCTATCCGACGAAGCGGAGAATTTTTACCTCTGTGTAATAGTAGTGAACGAAATTGTATGCAGGGAGTACAACTGGCTACTTATACATTCAAAAAAGGCAGAGTCAGCAGTCCTTCCTTCCACTTCGAGAAGAAAGCGAGCATGTACTTGTATACTAAATTAATTTCAATTTAGGAGTAGAGTATCAAAGGATGACTTTGTAATGTCAACTAGCATGCAGATCATGTACAATTTTCTATGTTTCTTCAAACAATATGTTCTTGCCAGTTTGTAATGTTCCTTTATATGAATAAATTTGGTGTTGCAAATGGCTTGTTGTGAATGAATAGATTTGTATATGTATCAACAAAAGAAGATATATCCAACACCCGCGAAAGTTAACTCTCATATTTTTAAGCGGAGAATGAACAAATATGTATATGTATCAACAAAAGAAGATATAGTCCACAAAGTTGAAAGCTCTGTAAAAAAATCTTAACCTAACCCATCATCTTCAATAACGGTTTAGGGGATATTACATTGTCAACGCCAATAACGGGTTAATTGGAGAGATATTGGCCGAACCTCATCCCCTACATGTGAAGTGTTGGTTAACAAATCAATCTCCTTAACCCGTCATTGGTAATTATGGGTTAGGGGATATTAAACCGTCGATGCCAATAACGGGTTAAGTGGAAAGATATTGGCCGAACTAAAACCCCTATCTATCTCCTTAACCCGTTATTGAGGATGACGTGTTACGTTATCTTAACACGTTATCCCCAATAACGGTTAAGGTATAGAGTATCTGCCAGCATCTTTTTTTTCAATACTACATACATTTTTACAATTTTCCACAATATAGATACATCATACAGAAAATACACAATCTTCGACACAAATAACAAATCTGTTCACATCGGCATGCAGACAATTTTCATTAACACAAAATTCACAAACAGAACGAGTTGTCCAAATTGCACACATCTACCAATTTCACAATTTTCGACACAAATAAACATTCACTATCCAAATACAAGATCAAAATCCATAGCAACATATTTTTGTTCACAAATACACAAAATTAACTGACATACAGAGATTACATTCTGATTAAATACATCATTAATTTACTTGTACCAAACAGATATATTCAATTCTCCACATATATATACAATCCAAAAGCAACGAATTTTTCAACGCATTGCTTCTTTCCATCGGGCGCGTTTTTTTTGTTTCATTCCAGACCTATACCAGAAAAAAAATAATAATTAATAATCGAGTCGAAATTAATAATTATCTGCATGAATAAATATAAAATTCAGCAATTATTCGGTGATTATTTTGAAAGTTCGATATGACATACATATTTAAGTACTTAAAACCCCCTAGCACGAACCTTCGCCTTCGTCATCATCAATCTTTACAGCGTTTGGAGCTTCTTCATTCTCCACCGATCCACTAAATAAGGAAGAAGAATGAGTTAGTACCGACCAAATTAACATTCATTGAGTCCAATTAACAAATACAAAATCTTTGATATAATACCTTGCTACATTTTTTGGGCAATTCCGTGAATCGTGACCTACGACACAAAGGCATGTCCTGCAAAGTCTTGGCTTCTTCGTTTCTTGACCTTCTCTTATAGACTTCAACCGTTTCCCATTAGGCCTCCCCTTTGTGGTGCACTGTACAGGGTCACCTACATGTGCATGTGCATGTGCATGTCCGCCACTCTCAGATTGTGCGCTACCTTCGTGTGGTGTACTGTTCACTGACTCAATCTTAGCAAAGCCTTCAATTCCCTTCAGCATGTGGTCGAGCATGTACTTGTATCCTCACTATGAAGAACAACCAAGATCGACCAAATGTCTTGAGTGCATACTCAGTTCACAATAACGAGAGGCAAAATTGTCGCCCATACTATTAGAAACCGGTATACTGCTTCTCCTCAGTTGATCCCTGGTCCATCGCCTACAAATATATTGCTCGGGTAGAGCGGTGTGATCTGTGAACCGAATAACTGCCAGTAGATGTTTGCAGGGAATGCCTACGAAGTCGTACATGGAACAAGGGCATTTAGCAATTTCAGTGATTTTACAATAAGAAATCACCTTCCCCGATTCTGAATTTCCACAAACTGTTATAGAATAAGCTGCACTATCCGGTGTATCCATACTCGCAATTAAACTCACATTAAGTAGTAAGCTTTTGACAACTTCTTGTTGAAATTTGTAGAAAATCTTCAAAGTGTATATTCCTGCCATTTGTGACTCCAATGCCCATTCGGTCTTCAATTTTGGCCGCTCCTCGCGATTACGATGTGTTTCTTTAAGTTCATCGTGTCTTTGTTTGACTAAGAGTCGGTCAAAGATGATGGCAAATTCATGTAATGAGTACTTTTTATGAGTATGGTGCTTCAAGGATGAATGTAGCGATTCTCTACGTTGGGTACTCAACATGCCGCCCCAAAATGTGTCTCTTGCGTACACGGGAGCCCATTTTTTGCGGATCTCAAATTTTTCCTTCAACCATTTGTTATTCTCAAGTTTGTACTGGGAGATCAAATTTTTCCACTTCTGTTCAAATTCTGTTTTAAATTCCGCCGTATAAATGATAGTCTTCAAAGTATCCCTGAACTCGTCAACGTTATTTTGCATACGCACTTCATGCGGTAACTTATCCAAAATATGCCAAATGCAATATCTATGTGACGTGCCTGGGAAAACTTTCGAAACTGCAGAAGTTATTCCACAATCCTCATCTGTCACGATGTTCATCGGATCGAATGCCATTGCTTCTCGCCACTTTTCAAAGAACCACTCAAATGAGGATGCCTTCTCATTGGGGATGAACCCACAACCTAGGAATATTGATTGCCAATGATGGTTGAATCCAACAAATGGTACGAACAACATACCGTATCGGTTTGTGTTGTAGGTAGCGTCAAAGCAGAGAACATTCCCAAATACTTCATAATTCTTTCTAGCGATACCATCCACCCAGATTCAATGTGACAATCGCCCTTCGGGATCACATTGGTAATCAAAATAGAATGAAGGATCAGTCTCCTTTTTGGATTCAAAAAACTCAAGTAGCATTTGTCCGTCGTGTCCTTTTAAACCCTCCATCTCGTCTCTCCTGAGATTTCTGACATCGGTTTCGGTGAATCCAATATTCTCATTACCTCCACTTGCACCTTCAAAGAATAGCATTTATTTGCATACAGGGACATTAGCTTCGGTAAGTTGACCAATTACTTTTTTATCTGTCTTAGTCAATTCACGGTTTCGAGGTAGCAAGTGACGTCTACTGGGTGAAGTAAATTCGTGATTGTGTGCTTCATTTAACGAATAAAGAATCCACGAATTACTTTGTGAATTACTTTGTGGGTTTAGTTTGACACGGACGAAAGTTTTGCAACCCGTTCTAGAAGTTGTTCCTCGTCTAGTTTCATTATAACTATTCGGTGACTCCCCGGCTTTATTACAAACATATGATTTATCCACTATATCGTTTCCCTTATATTTATTTCCACCCTTACGCATAGAGAATCCCGCACATTTACAATATGATGAATAAAATTTTTCCGCTTCCTCAAGAATGTGAAATATCATACCAATCTTCGGTTTTAGGTGCTCATCAACATGAGAAAAATACTCGCCAATTTGTTGTGCACGAACAAATTTCTCTCCGACAACAGAACTTCCTTCGAAACTGTCCATACCTAAGAAACCGTGAAAAGGAGAACAGTTAGGGGTACTAAACCGTTGTATTGGGTGTTTTTATAAGTGCGCAAGCCACCACAACTTCTACTAGTCAGTTTCTACTAACGGTTCCAGAAATACGGCCGTGTATCACTTTATTTGAGTTTTTTCCAACCAAAAGCGATACACGGCCGTATCTCTCGGACCGTGAGTCGAACCTCACTTCTACAACTTGGGGTCACTTCTCATAGGGAACACCAACCAACTCGCAAAGTTTTGTATTTTTTGGAGGTCGTTTGAAGGGTTTTCTAATCTACCCGCACTTAGAAAATTCTAAGTCTAAAACTTCTCATGCGAGGATGTTGATGAAACCACACAAACGGCATCCGAAAATTATAAAACTTTTCGACTTGGTTGGATTCACGTAAGGCAAGCCACCTGAACTTGTAGAAGCGAGTTTCGAGTCACGGTTTGCGAGATACGGCCGTGTACCAGCTTTAGTTGTTTTTTTCCAACCAAAACCGATACGCGGTCGTATCTCTCGAACCGTGCGTCGAAACTCACTTCTACAACTTGGGGTCACTTCTCATAGGGAACAACAACCAATCCGCAAAGTTTCGTATTTTTGGGAGGTCGTTTGAAGTGTTTTCTAATCTAACCGTTTTCAAAAAATTCTAAGTCAAAAAACTTCTCATATGAGAAATTGAAGCAAAACTACCCAAACGGCATCCGAAAATTATAAAACTTTCCGACTAATTCGAATTCACGTAGGGCAAGCCACCCGAACTTGTAGAAGCAAGTTTCGAGTCACGGTTCGAGAGATACGGCCGTGTACCACTTTACTTGATTTTTTTCAACCGAAAGTGATACGCGGCCGTATTTCTCGAACCGTGAGTCGAAACTCGCTTCTACAAATTGGGGTGGCTTGTACTACGTGAGACGAACCTACTCGCAAAGTTTCGTATTTTTTTACAGTCGTTTGCAGGATTTTCAACCATAACCGCACTGAAAAGTTTCTAACTAATTTCGTATATACAGTTGTAATTCTACAAATTACTAACGCAAACAACAGAATTCGGCAATTCAATATACTTGAAGTCAACACGATTCTACATATAAAATCTACTAATGCATATAAAATTTTTTCCAATTTGTAAATAATTTACTACACTACACACAAATTGAAAAAAATACACAAATATAGATTTTTGAGGTAAAAAATTAGTCTATACCTTACAAAATAGGTCCAAATCAAGCCAAACGATCGATTCGGAGGAGTAGGGTTTCGATCAAAGCTCGACTTCGGAGCTAGGGTTTCGATCGTCGGAGTTCGACTTCCACAAAGAGTAGGGTTTCGATCTTCGGAGTTGGGAGAGAAGAGGGGGAGCGGACGGAGATGTCGGAGCAAGGGTTTTTTTTTCCGTTGGGTTCGTCGAAGAAAGAAGAAGGGGCGAAAATGAATCGCCAAAGAAGACGAACTATATGGAAATAAAAATGAATATATATAGCCTTAACCCGTTCTTGGGAAGGACGGGTTAAGGCTATGTTTTTTAATAAAATTTTGCCTTAACCCATTCTTTCCAACGACAGGTTAAGGCAAGATTTTATTAAAAAAATCTGGACCATTGGATCTTTGATCCAACGGTCCAGATCGAAGTTCGCACGGGTCTGTGCGAACAGACCCGTTCCGGCCCGTTTGCAACAGAAGAAGTCTCATATATATATATATATATATATATATATATATATATATATATATATATATATATAATAAAACACAAATTGACCCTCCCAAAACATATTCCCCCCCAAAACCAATTCCCCCCTCCCCCCCCCCCCCCCCCCCAAAAAAAAAAAACTAAAAAAATTCATTACTTTATTACTATATCTCTCTTCTCTCTTCACTTTTCATATTTATCTCTTTCTCTCTCCCTCTCCCTTTCTCATTCTCATTCTCTCTCTATTTACTTAGAAATTTAAATTTTCAGATTTCAGGTTTGTAAATTTGGAGATTTTTTATATTTTTTTTATTGCTCATGTTACATTGAAAATAACAAATACATCCTCAACAGTTAAATTTCATCACTTTCCACCCTCAAAGTTCTAAGAAGTTGGATTTTACACCACCATTTATAATTATTTTTCAACATATACTAATGGAAACATGAACTTTTATTTACAACTAATTATTGTCATACTATTCAAACTTGAGCTACATAATTGTTGTTTTACTGTTTACAAGGCTTTTCATATATTTTGTATTATTCCGAAGACGTGCCACAGACAAATCTAGTATATATATATAGGACAATGCTCCATTGCAAAGAGGTTTATGCAAACGGGTATACAAACCACCAAAGCCGTTATTCCCAATAACGGCTTAGGTTATAAACCTAAGCCGTTGTTGGAGTCCAACAACGACTTAAGTTATAACCTATGTCTTTGTTGGGAATAACGGTTTAGGTTATATTAAGCCTTAAGTCGTTGTTCCCCAACAACGACTTCAGTGGTTTGTAATTGAGCATTGCTTATATATATATATATATATATATATATATATATATATAGAGAGAGAGAGAGAGAGAGAGCTGATCAAGTGCAAACCGGTTTGCACTTCATCAGCAACGAACTCTTTCACAGACCGTCAGATTTCTCTCACCATCATCATCTGCATCTGACAGTGGAAACATACCCCCGCTCGAGTGGGGGTATTTTAATCATTTTCCTAATACCTCCCCCCCCATCGAAACTCGATATTCCTCGACCTCCACTGTCGGTCGAAGCCCATCGATCGAAACCCCTATCCTCCCCGTCGAAACACTAGCCTCCTTGTCAAGTCCAAGTTCACTTAACCCGTTATTTCCAATAATAGGTTACGTTGAAGAATTCAGACAGAGAATTTAATTTTCTTCGAAAAATATCATCACCTTAGCCCGCTATTGGAGATGACCGGTTAAGTTCACTTAACTCGTTATCGTCTATAACGGGTTAACTTGAAAAGTTCAAACAGACAACTTGCTTTTTCTTCAAAAAATCTCAACAACTTAGCTCGCTATTGACGGTAACGGGTTAATTTCACTTAACTCACTATCTCCAACAACGGGTTAGGCGGAAGAATTCAAACAAATTTTCTTCAAAAATTTTGTTGAACTTGCCATTTGTATAAAAAAAAATTTGGGGCAGGGGTTTATGTGTGTGTGGGGGGGAGGGGGGGGGGGGGTGGTTATGAAGAGGGTGAAGATTTATATATATATTTTAAATTAAAAGTCACGAAGTTACCATGTTGAGGGTGTTGTCATCCTCATCCAACATAACCCTGTATATGTAACAAATAACATATTGAGTCAAATTGTAAAATATAAAAACTCAAAAAAATAAAAACTCTAATTCATCAAAATAGTTTAATAACTTGATTTTAAAATAGTTAAAATATATATTTTTTTAAAATGATTTTAAAATAGAGGGTTAGGGCTAGGGTCGAACCTAATAATATATTGATTTTTTTAACTTTTTTGTATTTTTTTAATAATTCTTAATTTCTTTATTGCTGCTTCACATTCTTGAAATTTAAAAGTGAAATCAATAAAAAGTGAAAAAGCAAAATTTTTAAAATAATGGCTACAATAAAAAATTACAAAAAAAAACTTAAAATTTAAAAATTAATTTTTTTTTTGGAAAAAATAAAAATTAAAAATTAAAAATAAAATGTCAAGTTCTAAAAAACAAATATCAAAATTTAAATTTTACAAATCAACAAATCATATAACCAAAGCTAATATGCAAAGGTTAGGGGTTCGACTTGGAAGAGAGAAAAAACAATAGGTTATATGATAGATATCTTCAACTTATAGTATAAAAATTGCATTGAAGAGATAAGGAGGAGAAAGTTCTCAATCAGATGTTTAATGTGGCTCATCATGTACTTCCTTACATCTATAGGGTTATGTTGGATTAGGATGACAACACTCTCAGCTTGTTAACTTTTGTTGGTTTTTAATTGAAAGAATATATATTTATTCACCCTCTTCATAACCCCCCCCCCCCCCCCCCCCCGGCCTGAAATTATTCAACTTAATCCGTTATTGGTGATAATGGGTTTATTAAACTTAGCCCAATATCGCCGATAACGGGTTAGATTTTAGGAATTTTTTGAAGAATTTCAAGTTCTCCATTAGAATAATTCAACTTAACCCGCTAATGGTGATACCATGTTTATTTAACCTAACCCTTATTGGGTTAGGTTTTAGGATTCTTTTGAAGAATTTCAAGTTCTCTGTTAGAATTCAACTTAACTCGTTGTTGACAATAACGAGTTTATTTAACCTAACCCGTTATCGCTAATTCACCTAACCCGTTGTCGCTAATAACGGGTTAATTTTTAGGACATTTTTGAAGAATTTCAAGTTCTCTGTTATAATTCTTCAGCTTAATCCGTTGTTGGTGATATCAGATTTATTTAACTTAACTCATTATCATTAATAACGGGTTAGATAACGAGTTAGGTAGAAGATGAATTTGTACAAATTTTCACCCAAAAATCAGGTCTCTGTTTCAAATCTTCAACTTAACCCGTTATGACCAATAACAGATTATTATAACTTAACCCATTATTGTTAATAGCGGGTTGAGTTGAAGAGGAAATTAATCAAATTTGTTATAAAAAACCAAGTCTCTGTTGGAATTTTTACACTTTACTTGCTATTGGCTACAACGGGTTAAATGAACACAACCCGTTGTTTCCAAGACAAGGGTTATGTTATGTGCAAAAAATAAAAAATATACAAACACACACAGCAACTGTTAGTTGCACACATACACATCATCTGCACCAAAATTTTCAACTTCAAAGCAATTACAACGTTAACAACATCTACCCAACTTAGCATTCTCATCCATCCCCTACATTCTCATTTCATTCATATTTAACAATAAAAACAATAACATTTACAATATATTCACCTTCTTATCAACAACAATAACTATACACAAAAAAAAGCAATTATAATTACATACACAAAATTAAACTTATTAACTCCAATTACATTTCTCAACTTAGCACAATTTCAAAAAAGCAATTGCATAAGCATATATACACATTCAGAAATATAAATCTCTTTGAAGATCAAGCTTCCTTTTGCACGATCATGTTCCAAACAAAACCTGCAACATACACTTCAAACTTCAAAATTCTTAAATTTCTAATCTACTGAAATAAGTAGTAAAGGTATAGAACTTGAATTTTACATACACAATAATTTTTTTACCTCACAACAAATCATCTCCTTCTTCGTCAATACTCTCTTCACCGGTTGGATCTTCATGTGCATTGATACCATAAAATAAATGACATGATTGAGTTAGTCAAAATTATCTATCAACTTCAACTTTTAAAAAAAAAGATTGAGCCAGTGTTGTTGTAATTTAGGTCAAGTTATAAACAATTCAACTAAAAATAGATATATTACCTAGAAACTTTGTTTGGACAATTTCTTAAATCGTGTTTTTGTCCCCACATGCCGCATGCATTGTACCATCTAGGTTTTCAGTGAAATTGCTCTCTTATCGGCTTCAGTCTTTTTCCGCTAGGCCTTCTCTTTATAATGCACTGTAGAGGGTCCCCCACGGGTACATGAGACATTACCACGTCTGTTTCATGTGCATGTCCACTGCCTCCAGCATGTTATCCACTACTCTTGGGTTGTGCACTACCTTTGAGATTTCTGCTAAATCTGGGTTGCAGAAGAGAAACACCTTCAATGCCCTTGAGCATGTGGTCGAGCATGTATTTGTAACTTTCAGCGGAAGAACAACCAAGATCGACCATCTGTTTTGAGTGATGGCTCAATTCACAATAGCGAGAAGCAAAATTCCGGCTAGTGCCATCATGAACGAATGTATAGCTTCTTCTCATGACATTCCAGGTCCATCTTCTTGTAATATATTGTTCCGGTAGTGCAGTGTGATGGATGAACTGAAGAATCACCCAAATATGTTTGCAAGGAATGCATATGAATTCAAACAAGAAACAATCACAAGTAGTCATTTAACGGAGTTTGCGAAATTGAACTGCCCTCCCCGGTTCTGAATTTCCACAAAGCTTCACAGAGAAAGCTGCACTATCCGGTGTATTAAGATCGGCAAAGAAAGTCACATTATATAAGAGCTTTTTTGTACTTCATCTTGAAATTTGTAGAAAATCTTCAATGTGTAGAGGGTAATCATAAAAAAATGAAGGATCATTCTGTTTTTGCGATTCAAAAAATTCAAGGAGCATTGTTACAGTCTTTTTCTTGGGCATGTGGGAGCAACAAATAATGTGAGTTCTTAGTTTTGAGGAAACCGCAATAATCCTATCCTTCGCTCCAGATCTGGGTGGATATTGGATGAGTAGGATGATCGATGGCCGCTCCACATACCTGCGAAATAAAGCCTGAAACACCGAGAATATTCTCTGTGACAGACCCTCCGATGCTTAAGTTAGAAAGCAGCTATTTTATGGTAAGCATTCTGTGGACAAGGAGTGATTACCTGCAACTGTACAGTAGCCGCTGTAGTTATAGGTCCAAAGAGAAATCCCTTTAATCCCGGATCTGTGATTGATTAGCCCCGTAATTTTAGGGGGGTACGGTTATGACGTAACTGATGGAGCGCCCTGTGCGAACGGTAGGTGGCTCACCGGGGCATGCGAATGGGTTTGCAGAAAGCCCCTGGATCTGTTTGGCTTGAACCCAGTTAATTGTTTTGTGCTTCGTGCCAGAATCAACAGTGGAGATCACTTACAATTTTCCCCATATCATAAGCCCTCCACTCTCGGGAATGTGCCGTTGGTCATTTCTGAGGAGTAGATAACTCGTGGGAAAAAGTGTCTGTGTGACAGTGGCATTAGATTGCTGAGTTGCAGTGGAGGCGTTGCTTCCGGGGGAAAGTTGAAATGGTGTTCGGTATGAGTCCAAGTTGTGAGCTTGGCAGGTATTGTGCTCGGTGGGAAGCTCAGTGTTAGTGTATGCCCTAGAGGCCAGTTGTGTATTGACATTACTAGTTTATATTGTATCAAGATATTTATTTCATATATGAGGCATTTCATATATTGTGTTGTTTATTGTGATTAAATGAATATAATAAAGTCCTTAGAATAGTAGGCTCAACACCATGGGATATCAAGTGCATGACTTAATTGTGAGGTCCTATTGGTTGTAATCAAAACACTATTCTTAAATGTCCCTAGTCAAGTATTATTGTGAATTAGTCCAACAATAATACATAGAGACTAGTATGTGCGTAGACTAATGACCATATCTCACGGGTCATGGATATAAAATATCAAGTCTTCACATGGGAACATATTAGAGTAATAATATACTTGGCTGACCCACCATGAGAACGCTGAATGGATCGTTACATGAGTGTCATAAGCGGTTCTCACAGTGACCACGGTGTATGTAGTCCTTTGACTTGAATTCACTACGGTTCCCTACATGAGAAGTTATATGTTTTAATGTCGTCAAACGTTGCCTGTAATAAGGTGATTATAAAGTCGACTATTGGATACACTACAAATCATGCGGAGGGATGTGAGTGACTTAGATAGGATTTATCCCTCTTACATAACATGAGCGAAGTCTATGGGCCCCTTGATTGAGTGATACTACAAAATGCATGACCGTGCTCTAATGAGTCAATATGAGATATTGAGCTCATTTGTTTTAGTAAGTCTACTCGAACATCATGAAACCAAAGACTGAACTATACAAGGGTGACACGCTCTATGCCTTGTGGTCAATTAAGATATCTGGACAAAGGGACTAGACTACATGGTAACATTAGTGACAGATAGGTTATTTCTAATTACTGACAATCCTGTTACTTAAGTAGCAGTGATGTATTGCTAGATACCGCTCACTGTTTGTAATACTAGAATATGATTTAGTGTTACTGCCAACGTAATGGAAATCTATAGGGTCACATACTTGGAATGGATCGAAATTGTGATTTAAATTCATAAGATGAATTTAATTGGGGATCCAAGTAAGACTTGAACTCCTGACATTGGTTGTAAAAACGCCGGGGTAGATATAGATTTTAAATTTTTTAAAATAAAATAAAATAAAATAAAATAAAACTCAAAATGTGTAAGCTCAGAACAACACAAACTGAACATGAAGTTCAAAATGTGTAAGCTCAGAACAACAGAAACTAAACATGAATTTCAAAATGTGTAAGCTCAGAACAACAAAAACTGAACATGAAGCTCAAAATGTGTAAGCTCGGAACAACACAAACTGAACATGAATTTCAAAATGTGTAAGCTCAGAACAACACAAACTGAACATGAAGTTCGAAATGTGTAAGCTCAGAACAACACAAACTGAACATGAAGTTCAAAATGTGTAAGCTCAGAACAACAGAAACTGAACATGAAGCTCAAAATGTGTAAGCTCAGAACAACAGAAACTAAACATGAATTTCAAAATGTGTAAGCTCAGAACAACAGAAACTGAACATGAAGCTCAAAATGTGTAAGCTCAGAACAACACAAACTATGTATAGCAAAATATAGCAACATTCCAGTTGAGGATATACTGAAGTTCTAAAAGGAAATTCCGAATGTGAAAAAGTATAATAGACTAATAGCGTGCATATCTGAGAAAAAGAATTGTAACTATATAACGCAAACTCAATTCTATTAAATGTTATAGTTGAAAAACTAGATGAACATTGCGGCTTCACAATTTTGTTTATAGTTTTCTGTACGTGGTTTGTTTCATGTACTATTGTTTCATATTTTTGAAATGATGTTGCTTTCCGAATACCATAAGGTTGTGTTAAAATGATACAACATAAGTATTTTAACCAAATGATACAACATAAGTTCAAAATATTGTAATCTCATAAACATAATAATGTGATCTCATCACACCAAAATATGGATAACTGTCAATTGAATATACTTTTATAATACTCATGAGATAACTGTCAATTGAAACCACAACATAAGTTCAAACAGGATTATTTCATCATAAGTCACTCCTCTGTAATTCATAGTATGCAACTTCAGTTACATAATCCATCTCATCATCACTTAAAACCAATTGGAAAGAACAATCTCATTTTCAAACCCAAGCAACAAGCATGAACATTATCTTAGAAAATGATACTCATCTAGACATCATGATATAATTGTATATAAAGTTTAGATAATAAAATTTCCATCACTAGTCGCTCCCATATAAAAAACTCATAGTGTGCAACTTCAGATACATTATCCATCTCATCTCCAAATTCAGACAAAAAAGCAACCCAAAGAATCTCCACATTATCGACCTCTACTTCATCTTGTAGAGATTATCCAAGGAATCCCCATCAAAAGAGAGGGTTATGGAAATATATGAGCATGGCCTGCACCATGCCATCCACTTGAAAAATAGAAGAGGAGACGATGATTTTCAAACAGAAAAAATTTGGTGGATCTCCCTCATTTTATTACCAGCTCATCATCCACATCAACCACATTATCGACCACTACTTCATCTTCTAGAGATTAACTTCTTAACTTTGGTCATGCCAATTTAATACAATATAATACCCTGACTTTTCAAATATATGAAAGTTATTTATTTTGCACGTAGTGTGCACGTGCAATATTTTGGTTGAATTAAATCTTATAATTATTTTGTTATGAATATTTAAGTATATGTTTTCAAATTATTTTATACAAAAGCCTTTTTCTTTAAATGAATAGAAAGCCTTATGTTAAAGCCTTTTCTTAAAGCCCAAAATGTATTTTATTTATCTTATTTTATTTTAACTATTTTGGCCCATAAAACTAAGCCCATGGATTAATTTATTTAAAAAGTCTATTTTATTTTTTATAAAAATCAAATGCACAATTTTTGGGCCTAGTTGCATGCACGTGCACTACATGTACACGTGCAATGCACACTTCTTCCTATGGCCGGATTGCATCTCTTTTGGAGGGAGTTTTGAATTTGGTCATGGTGTTCATGGAGGTAGTTTTGTGAATGTGGGTAGTTGTGGTAACTTCTACTCTCATCCTAGCCTTCCATCTTATAACCAACCAACAAATCCTAGCCCTTCATTCTACTTCATTTCTAGTATAAATACCCCCCTCCCATGGCTATATTCATATGCAATTATATTTTCCCAAAATATATAGTCTAATTAGTAGTAGTTGTGAGATAAAAGATTGAGAGAAGTGTGTGGGATTGCTTGCTTTCGTCCAAGGAGGTGAGGCCGGCTAATGCAAGGGGGAAGCTTTCGGTTTTGTGCTTGGGCTTGGAGTTGTGTGCGAGCGTCTAGGAGGAGGTGCATCTTGTTGCAAGGAAGTGTTGCTTTTGTGTTGTTTTTCTCTCCATACAAGGTGGGTAAAATTCTCCATATTTCTAAAGTAGAGATGCTTGCTAAATGAATGAATGATAGTGGGTTGATTTTCCTTATGACTGATGCTAGTATCATAATGAGAATGATGCATGAAAAATACTAATAAGAGTACACTTCTAATTGGATATTTGACCTATGAATTGATTGGAATATGAATATGCAGTTATATGTGATTTGATTAGTAAGAATCTAAATTGATATGGATTAATTATAAACATGAATGTGAATTTGGCTAATAAAGGAATTTGTGGCATTAATTGTTGAGAATTGTCGAGAAGAAATCTTTCGGGAAAGTCGACTTAGGACCTTGTAAGTCGACTTATATGCTCCTTTAAGTCGACTGATGCTGTTATAAGTCGACTTCTTGCCTAAAGTATTTACTTAAAATTATGGAAGTTTCCCTTGTACAGTTGACTTACTATGGTATAAGTCGACTGGTACTGATGCATTTTTTTATAAACTCAAATGTTCTACTCTTTTAAAAATACATGTGACTTTCTAAAGGAAATTTGGGAATTGTTGCATGAAATAAAATGTGAATTGAGAATAAAAGGCGTACTCAGAACTATGATTTCGATGTGTATTTTTGGGGAATTATACCTTGCAAAAGAACTAGAAATGAAGAAGATTAATATAGTAAAGTGACATTATAGATGCATGAAAATATGAATTATGAATATTCGTTAGTACTTCTCATTTTGAGAATAATGTGAACAATGAAATGTGAATTATTCTTGTTAAAGAATAGCGAGACAAGTATGATGTGTAAATAGAATGAAGGAATGATTCCTTAGTTTGAGATTTTTAACTGCTCAGTCGACCGAACGGTGTATCAGTCGACTGTATAGAACCTGAGAAATTACAAAATTGAACTTGGCAGAACAGGCGACTGTGTTGAACGACAGTCGACTGTCCTGTGATTGATACTTGATGTTGGAAATACTGCGGAACAGCCGACTGGCCGTGTGCAGCAGTCGACTCTTCCGAGTGTTATTAATGAACTGTATTTTGACTGGACAAGTCGACTGGTGGAGTTCCAAGCCGACTGTCCAGAGTGATTTTTGATATACCTGAAATCTTATGGTTTGCTTGTGGTAAAGATTGTGAATCTGGATATTGGAAAACTCTTTTTATTGCTGTATGAATTTATATGAAATGAATCATAGTCGAATTGAGAAATTTACATGAGATGAATCATAGATTTGAATTGAGAATTACATGAATATGAAAGCTAAGATCATGATATGCTGAGGCAATGAAAAATGAACTCAAGAGCTGGGAATGCTCAGATTGTGTTAGAATTTGTGAATTGAAATTGAAATGAAAGAGTAGCTAAGTCTCCCCCGGCATTTGGAAAGAAATGAAATGAATATTGAAAGGAAAGACCAAGGTTGGTCATGTTGAAATGAATGAATAAGTTCGGTTGAGTGGAGAGGCTAACTCTAGAGCTTTGATCTTATTCATGATTCTAATAAAAACTAAGGATTAGCACATAGTGGAGACGTGATGAAAGTATGAGAAAAATACGAGTGAGAGCCATCGGATTGCGGCGGAGGGTATTTCACAGGTTCTTCACGATGAGTCGTGACATGACGTGGATACAGCTCCAGGATGCCGTGGCGGCGGAGAGTATTTCACAGGTTCTTCACGATGCGTCGTGACATGACGTGGATACTGCTCCAGGGTACCGTCCCTGTGGTGACACTTGTGGGGTGTTTGGTGACTGCATGAGGATCGTGTGCCATGAAGGAGGCTGAATTGTCCATAGGTTCTTCACGATGCGTCGTGACATGACGTGGGATTCCCCTCCAGTTTCTGTACACGTGCTTGCACTCATAGATCATCTAAGACACTACCGTAGTTACAGTAGTAGACTAAGTCATGGCGAGGGATTGAACCCTACAAAGATGAAGAACGATTAAGAGGCTTGCCCTCGGACCTATGTAGTATGGGATGCATAGACTCCGAACAAGTGTGCATTAGTGTCATGTAGCATAAATAATTGCATTAAGGATTAAGTGCACAATCACAACACGACATCAATAGGGTAGTCCCTTTTATCTGAAATGTGACAAGTTTGTGTTTGCTAAATATGGAAAATTAAGTTATACTGTTTCCGGCATAGAGAGGATGGACGTGTATAATGATCGTCGGTTGAATAAACTGACGTACCCATAGTCTTATATGCAGGTAAATGGCATGTTAAAGGTTAAAGAGGAATGGATGCTTAAAGATGTTTACCATGTTGTTGTACATTTATGCAATTGTTGTATTTTTACTTCCGCTGTGCAAATGAAAAGTGTAATATTGATGTAAGCTCTGATGTAAGATGAAAAGTTTGAATTTCCTTGTAAAATTGTACTAAAGAAAGTGAAAAGATCCTGTAGAACATCTCGAATTCAGTGTATTTGGGATTCGGGACGTTACATACAATGAGCAACATCCTCCTCAATTTCCCATGAAGCAAAAATGACACTTCTGAGTACTTGGTGGCCAAATTAGGAATTATACCCTCATTTATTCTCAAACTTCTATAGAAGTTGCATTCCATATACTGTATTAATTTGGAATATAGTATACAAGCATACCTAGTCATACAAGCATACAAGTATACCCTCAAGAACATACAAGCAAGCTAAATTAGAGAGTTGAGAAAAATTGTAGAACCAATCTCAAGAACATACCAACTACATCATACCTAGGGTTTGTGTAGAAATTTCAGAAACAAAAATTTTAAAAATAAAACGATTCAGAAATTTCAAGAACAAACCTAGGGTTTGTGTAGAGGAAGTGGCGATGGCGGGGGAGGGAGGCGACGATGGGGGGAAAGGGCGACGGCGGGGGAGGGGGGCGACGATGGGGAAAGTGCCGACAGCAGGGTAGGGGGAAGGGCGATGGGACAACAATGGGGGAAGGGGACGATGATGGAGCACGGGGACGACGGACGGAGGTTGAGAGAGTGGACGACGGACGACGACGGAGGGCACAGCGACGGCGGCCAAGGCATAGGCGGGAGAGCGCGAAAGAGAGGGGAAAAAATTGGGTTTTTTTTTTTGGATCAAAGGAGGAAATGGTATAGGGTTTGGGGAAAATTTATTCCAAACCCTATACCGGCGTTTTAACTAAAAAACGCCGGTGAATGGGAGAAGAATTTTTTGGTACATTTTATCTGTATTTTCGCCGACGTGTTTTATTAAAACGCCGGTGAATATGTCCTTCACCAGCGTTTTAATAAAAAATGCCGGTGAATATCATAATTCCCCGGCATTTTATAGAGGCCGCCAGCGTATAACCATCCAATTTGACGCCCCATTCCTGGTCTCTTCCTACCCCGGCGTTTCTGGTAAAACGCCGGGGAATATACACCGGTAAATCCATCGTGTGTTGTAGTGCATACAACTATGTATTCTGCTCCTTTCTCTCTTGTTGCCAACCGCTAGCACAAAAGTAAACTAAAGTCCTATTTTAAGTGACTATGAGGTTCTGCTAACTAAAGTTTAAACTTTAAATGCCTTTCCTCGGCTTAAAAGGTAACTTTAGGTATCGTAACACCATCACCAAACAGAGCTTCAGTCAATATGCACAAAAAGTAAACTTGTGCACGCTATATGCTTAACAACATGCCAAACATTAATGTCTTCAAGAGTACTATATCTCAATAACCATGTGTGTAGCCAAACATATTTGAGGTCGGGAACGTGCACAACCTCTGTCACGCCCCGCTTCCCATTATACGAAAATCCGGGCACGCAACTGAGGCACAGCGAATGATGAGTACATCATCCATAAGCTGTAACAATTTAACTCAACAATATGAAAGATGACAATAACCACGTATGCAATAAAATATCACATAAACATGAATAATCCATGAAGTTTCTCATACATAACCAACATCTGGAAAGTAAATAACTTCGGGGCAACAAAGCCTGGAATACAAAGTACGAAAGTAACACAATGCTGGAAATAAAAATAACATGAATAAAACAACTATGACTATCAATTCCACTCCAATCTTTGGAAGATCAGTTCTCCAAGTCCTTCAATTGCTTCCTCCGCGATACTTATAATCTCAGCATTTAGGGATGGGAAAAAATGACCGTTAGAGTAAGCTACGGGCGACAAGTAATAGCAAGCAGTAATATAAGAAACAAAGGATTACATAACAAGAGCAAGAAATTGGAATGATATCAGAGTCAATAAATGATAAACGATAACAAGATCAAAAGTCAATAATCAATGGTACAATGCTCGATAAATAATAGTCAATAATTAGTAATTGGCGACCAATAATAAATATCAATAAATCAATAGTCAATAATACAGTTGTCATTAACAATGGTTGGTAACATGATCAGGTATTAGGAGTCGATATCAGGAATCAGTATTCAAGAATCATTAATCAGTTATTGGTGTCGATGTTCTAATGTCTATCAATCTTTTATCAGCCTATCTGAAGCACGCAATCCTGCGTCCTATACCACAGGTTCGGATGCATACAATTAAGTGAATGTTTAGACTATTGCGGCGAATTCTACAGGTTCATGTACTCGGGTCTTGCAATATCAATGACCAATGACCGATGATCGATGACCGATAACCAATACACGATGAATCGGAATATTGTAGTCAGTAATCCTCAATCAATCGATCGATGACCAATATGACTGATAATAATAACCAATATGGGCTGTGACCGATATCCCCTTCCAAGTATACTCTCCTATATTGTCCACTACTAAGTCGACCATTATTTCCCAGGCTTGTTACTATTTTATTAACAATCACTTATGAACATGTAATCAATACGATCAATGGAAACGGTAGTATCAAGAATTATGCAACAGGTATAATTGATGAGAACGGTGGTATTAATACAGTGTCAAGAAGATATCAAGGTTTTACAATACATGAAATATACATGGTTCAATTCATTAAATATAAAAAATACATGGTTATATGCAAAAACATAACAATGCAAGTTCTGGACAGCAGTACCTACTGGTACTTAAATTCACTTTCTGCTGCTACAGGAATGCAAATTGATTCCGTCAAAGATTCTAGAAAGTAGACTCTCTACCGGTTCCAGTATATATTCACACGATACTTAATAGTCACAGAAGCTAGGCCGATCAATCAATTCTTTACGGATTTCGTGCACACTCTCGATTCTGGAAATTATAACAGGCCAGTACTAAAATAGTGATAACATACAACATATAAATCGGATTGAGAGTCTGTAAAATGTTCTAGAAACTAGACACAGTGTGCTACAATTTTCATGTACAAGGTTTTAAGTTTCGATGTCCGGAACTAGGTTGAAACCTCAGTACGAAGTCAAGCAATGACAATGCAGTAAGGTTAAATATTCCATAATACAATAAATTAATGTTTCAAGAATTTAATCAATAACAATGGCACGATAAGAAGACTATGAATCAATAAACATGGTATGATAAGCAACAACGAATCAATAATGAAATTCAACTAGATGCAATGTTCAATTCGATTACTACTTGTCGAATTTCAAAGAGTGTTTTCTTAAACTAGAACAATAAAAATGAGTTCAAGAGATGCTTGCCTTATAGATGACGATTTAGAACATAAAAGAATAATGAGACGAGAGTCCCGACGGCAATACACGGCGACAACACGTGTAAACGATGGATTGGCGAGAGCACGTGCAAATTACGTAACAAGGAACACGTGCAACTCACGGCAATAGCATGTGCAAGGCAGCGGCAACAACAGCGAGGGCAGCAACTTGGAAATACGTGCACACTACGTAACAACAAGAGCACGTGCACATGGCGACAGCAACAACAGCAAGCGGCAACGGCAAGAGCAGCAGCTGCAACAGTAGTGGTCGGGGCATCGACAAGCAGTAACAACTAGCAAGGAACACAACAATAGGACAGTGGGGGTGGGTTGCTGTCGGTGTTGTGCTGCGGCGGCAGGAGGCAGCAGGGGGCGGCAACTTCGATGATGGCAGAGTGAAGGCAGCAAGGGGAGCCAGTGAGGGGGCTCGGTTGTGTTGGTTCGGCTGCAAAAGGAGGCGGTTCAGTGGTGGTAGAGGATGAAGGTGGTTGGAGGTCGGCAGTTTGCTGGTGGTGATGGGTTCAGTCAGTCGCTTGAGGGGATGGGTTCGATGAAGGGACAACGAAGAGGTGGAGGAGAAGGAGTTCGGGATGCAGCGGGAGGGGAAGACAAGGTGAGCGGAGGTCGCGGGGACGATGGGGAAGGAGCAGTGGTGCTCGGTGGTTGCTTTCAGCGACGAGGAGGTGGACGGAGAGGCAATGGTGGAGCTATGGCAGCAGCGAAGATGAGGGAGGAGGTGATGGGGAGGGTGCGACTGCGGCAGGGTGAAAGGAGGGAGCTCGATGAAGTGGAGAGTGGCGGAGATGGTGGCTCAAGTGGTTTCGGGTTGTCGCGGTGGTGTCGAGGAGAGCAGCAAGGGAAAGGAGTAGTCGTCGATGGGACAGAGGAGCTCGCTGCGGTTGGTCGGCGACTTATAGAAGAGGCGGTAGTGCGGCGGTGCTCAGGGATGGAGGTTGGGCGGCAATCGCGGGGGTGTCGGGTGCTTGGTTGTCGATGGTGGTCGAGTTGTTGGGTCGACGAGGGCAGCGGGGGCTGCGGAGGATGGGGGTCTGTTGATGGAGGCTGCGGCAGCACACGGCAGGTGGAGGAGAGCTGCGGTGGGTTTGCTCGGAGTGCTCTGTTGTTTTTTTTAGGAAAACAGAGGAGAGAGAGAAGGAGAGAGAGAGAGAGAGAGAGCGTGGTGTGTGTGTGGGTGGGGGGGTATTGATTATGGAATTTTTTTCCAAAACGCCCCATTTTTGCAAAGTTTTTCCCAAACCGCCTTACTTTTTTTTTAATTCCCAAAGCACCCCACTCGGTCTCTCAAAGACCGAGTCTTGACTCTGCGTTTTTATAACCGCAGATCCCCTTTCTCTCTTCTTCTTCTTCACTTTCGATTGCTATTTCTTTTCGCTCTTTCCCTCAACGAATCCCTCGCAATCCCTACTTTTCCGTTCGATTACTCTCTTAATCGAATGTTCAACTTCCCAAAACCAATTACTCTTTAATTCATTTTCGATTTTACAAAATCCTCTTCCCCAAAATCGATTCTTTCTTTAAACCCTAAACCCCGAATACCCATAATTGGAAGATTTCGGTTGTAGGATCTTGCTCTTCTCGCCAATTTCGTCTTCGTGTTCGGATTCTCCTACTTGTTAGGTATATTTCTGAAGCTTTTCGTAAGCAAAATTTGTGTTAGTGTTGATGCTATTGTGAAGTTCATTAGTTGAATTTGATTTGTTGTTGACAAAGTAGATTAGTTTATTGATGTTATTTTCACTGTTAATTTTGCTTAGCATTGATGTTCCAAATGAAAGAGTTAGTGTTGATGCTTAGCATTAGTTGAATTGATGTTCAAAAAGAAATAGTGAGCAATTCCTGATATTTGAACTATCAGTATGTGCCACACAGGGCTAAGGCCTTTTTACAAAAACCAAAAAAAAGGTATATACCAGACTGATACTTAATTGGAGGCCAACAAGGAAAAGTATTCAGACACACAAGGCATTTGGTAAGACTGATACTCCAAATAATATCTTCCTGCTCCTTTTAAAATTGAAACAATGATTCAAAATAAAATAAAACCCTTATATGACAAGTGACCCAAGGAAGTTGAAGGTATATCTTCATCAGTGCGAAGAAATTTAGAGTTTCAATGATGATGGTGATGGATGCATTGGGTGTGTTAATTCTGTCGGAAAAAACTGAAATATTATGGTGTTTATAATGATATAAGCATAATATTACATGGAAAGACTTTGACGATGATTGTATATGTTGAAAAAATAGTTGAGTTAATTTTAGTATTAATACCCAAATTTTGTTGAGTTATTGATTTCCAAAAAGAAAGAGTTGAAAGAGTTGAAGTTGGAATGAATAGAATTCTGTTGAAAGAGTTGAAAGAAATATTGGCTTGAAAGAGTTCAATTTTGTATAGAATTTTGTTGAAAGAGTTGATAGAGTTATTGAAACCTTGTTGAATAGAATTTTGTTGTTGAATCAATTTTGTATAGAATTCCATATAGTATGTGTTGAATCTTGTTTTTTAGAATTTTATAGAGTCTAGGTTATGTATAGAATTTGTTGAATTTGTTATACTCTAGTTTTTTGCTAAAATTAGAGAATGAAAGGCTTTGTTATATATAATTTGTTTTTATATCTAGCTTTTGTGTAGTTAATAACATTTTTGTTGAACTTGTAGGATTTGTACTCTATTGTAAATGGCACGCACAAGGGGTAACATGGAGGTAGGAGAAAGTAGTAGACCTCCACGTAATCGCGGTGGTCGTGATCGTGGTCGTGGTCGTGGTCGTGGTCGTGCTTCTACCGATGCTACTAATGTAAGTAATTAAATGTTGATTCTAATAGAATTGTATTATATTTCGGTCTACTGATGTAAATCTTATTGTTATGTAGGTTGAATTCAATCCAAATGAGGCGGGCCCTTCGTCGTCATACATCCCTCCTGTAGGCCCCGGACCACTCGACCCTTCACTTCTCACTCTCCAGCCGATGCATCGATCGCAGTATGTTTGGAACGGCGAGGCTACGGAGTGCCGTTTTAGGACTGGGCATCCGCTACCTGTGCACCCACGCATACACGAGATGCTTAGAGATTGTGGGTTCTACGGTATTTCCATGATGACATCCATCAAGTGCGATCGTCCACTTCTCGAAGCACTGCTTGAACGATGGAGGCCCGAGACACACTCATTTCACCTGCCAGTCGGGGAGATGACGGTGACTTTACAAGACGTTGCTATACTAACCGGGCTTCCAATCGATGGAGAGGCAGTGACAGGATCGATGGACTTCGATCCCGTGTATATAGTGGAGGAGTACTTAGGGGTTGAAGTGGAAGCTGGCGCGATAAATGGGAAATTTATCCGCCTAAAGTGGTTGAAGGATACGTTCAAAGATAGATTGAATGACGCTTCAACTGCAGCGGAGGTGGAGTGCTACTTTAGGGCATATGTTCTAACGCTATTCGGCACGGTCCTGTTTCCAAACTCGACCGGGAATACCGTAGCACTGATGTTCTTGCCCCTAATCGCCGATATAGGTAGGATCGGCCGTTTCAGTTGGGGCAGTGCAATTCTATCGGCACTGTATCGGAGTTTGTGTCTGTGCAGTATAGGTTCGAACCAGATGAATGGACCTCTAATTTTACTGCAGATATGGAGTTGGGAACGGATTCACGTAGGTCGGCCCGTAGTACGGATCCAGTCCCAACATTGGAGAGTTCTTCCTGAAGATATAGACATGCTACCTCCGATTGGTGTGTATTGGACAGGAAAACTGACATGGACGGCCAACCCCAACAGGTGCTTGACATACTACCGCGACGAGTTGGACAGGTTGGCCGCTGACTGTGTGGTGTGGACCCCGTACACAGAGGAGCGATTGATTCGACTGCCACCTATCTGTACGTTCAGGCGTAATTTGTGGCTCACGAAAGCACCTCTAATCAACTTTGGGGTTGTTGAGTTCTACTACCCCGATAGGGTCTTACGGCAGTTTGGTCTGCACCAGGGGATTCCAGTTACCGTGCCATTCAATGCCGAGATGCATAACATCACTGGAATGGGCCGTACACCGGGACACAATTGGGCCACTCTCTTCTTCGATTACGTTCAGAGATGGAACATTAACCGTTTCGAAGAAATCATCGTTGACACCCCACCTTTTGACCTCTCCTTGCATGGTGTGTACTTGTCTTGGTACGAGAGAGTCACTAGACGGTTCATTTTCCCACCGTTGCAGGCTCCTGCTGGAGTCGTTGTACCGATACGTCGACCAGGGACCGAACCAGTAGATGAGCATTCGGTGAGGTTGCCGATGTACCAACCAAAGGGATCCGCTATTCGTGGCTTTGTAAGTTTTAATGTTTCGTTTTAAATTTCCAAAATTTATATATCAATATGTTTTTATATATTTATGTGCATCTAATTCAACCTTTCATGTTTCTCAGTTAATTATTTTGATTTTGTAGTTTTTTTAATGTAGTATTTTCAATGTAGTATTCTTAATGTAGTATTTTTTAATGTAGTTTTTTTTAATGTAGTTTTTTTATTTTTGTAACTTGGTAGCTGATCTTGTAGCTGTGTTAATGTAGTATTTTTGAAATGTTCTTCTGTTTGAGATGAAGTTATTAAAATTGTTGATGTGGTTGAGATTGTTGGAGTGGTGATATTGGTAGTTGATGAAGTTATTAAAATTGCTCAGTTTTGGGAATTAGTTGGAGTGGTGATATTGGTAGTTGGAGTGGTGATTTTGTTGGAGTGTTGATATTGGTGTGGTGTGGCTTTATTTTGTGATTACGATTGTTTCTTGTGAAGTTGGAGATATTGGTATTGGAGTGGTGCTTTTTGTGTTGATTTATGAAGTTCAGATGTTTATTTGTGAAGTTGAAGATTGTTTCTTGTGTTTATTTGTGAAGTTCAGATGTGTTGATTTATGAAGTTTGGATGTTGAGTTTGGATGTGTTGTGGCTTTATGTTGAGTTTTTTTGTGAAGTTGGATGTGGTGTGGCTGTATGGCTGTGTTGTTGATTTTGTTTGAGTTTGAAAGAAGCTTGTAGTCAGCCTATGGCTGATACAACATATGGCTGATACAACAAAAATTACACAGCTTGAAGGGTCGGTGTTCCAAAGACCGAGCTTAATATTATTAGACTCGGTCTTCCAAAGACCGAGTCTAGTAATATTGAGCTCGGTCTTTGAAAGACCGACTGTTGTGTTCAATCACTTACAGAGGCTCGCTTGGTTTCTGGAAGAGATTGTACTCAACAGTCAGTCTTGCAAAGACCGAGTTCAATATTACTAGACTCGGTCTTTGGAAGACCGAGTCTTGAAGCTGATGGCAAAACTTTGCTATCAGCTTCAAGACTCGGTCTTTCAAAGACCGAGTCTAATAATATTAAGCTCGGTCTTTGGAAGACCGACTCTTCAAGCTGTGTATTTTTTTTTTGTATCAGCCATATGCTGAGTCTATTCTTATCAACAAATTTCACAAGCTTCTTTCAAACAAGCTTCAGAAGCTTCTTTCAAACAGCCATATGAACACATCCAATTTCTTTCAAACAAATTTCTTTCAAACAGCCATATGAACACATCCAACTTCTTTCAAACAAGCTACAAATAAACATCGCAACTTGAACTTCTCAACAACAATCTTCACAAACAAACACATCCACGCTTGTAAGAAGCACAAACAAACAAACACATCTTCACACACAAACAACTATCTTCACAAACAACTATCTTCGCAACAACAGTGCTCAGTTCGAAATAAATATTACAAACACAATAGGAAGCACAAATTCAAATTTTAATTGTTTTGTGATGCTCTGTTGGTACATCGACGCTTGTTGTGTCCTTCCAAGCCGCATCTTGAACATTTCATTCTTGTACCCCTACTAGAACTATCTCTTACATCCATATCGTTGCGTATTCTCGTGGATTTAGGCCGGCCTTTCCGTGAACGTCGCAAACTAGAATCTGGTACAAGTCGTGGACCGTCGATAGTAGGCCAATATGCTTCATCTAGAATAGGACTGAACACAGGAGCCCAAGTTTGTGCTAATGACGTGATAAGGTAAAATTTATCAACATAAGGCTTGTGATCGATTGCACGATAAGCACAGGCTGCTAATACATGAGAACAGGGAATATGATATAGATGAAACTTCATACATGTGCATGTTTTCGTACCCAAATTCACGGTGTGCAAGTTCCCACCCTTCCATTCTCCATTTACCATGCGTATACCAGTTTTGACGGAAAAAATTCCAGGCTGATGATGAAACATTGTAACCACATGTTGATTTGCTCTTTCACGGCGACTATCAATTAAATCTTGTACTCGTTTAGCAAAAATTTTCCCTTCACATAATAGCTTATTAGCTTCCTGTCGACGAGTAGTAAAGTAAGAGTTGAGACGTAAAAAAATCGTCTCAACAATTGCAGTTACTGGTAAACTACGGACTCCTTTCAGTACTGAATTGAAGCATTCTGACAGGTTCGTAGTCATCATTCCATATCGTCGACCTTCATCTGCATAAAGTGCCCATTTCTGAACCGGTTTCTCTTTCAACCAGTTAGCCGCATCGACATTGACGGTTTCAAGTTCGGCGAGTTTGGCCATGAACTTTTTGGGTTGGTGTTGACAAGCTATACTTTTGGCCTTCTTGCGCAATGCATTGCTACCAAATTTACTAAAAAAATTTGTGGCAAAATGACGCATGCAATAACGATGAAATCCATTCGGTTCGTTCCAAGCACCGTTTTGCAAATCCATAGCAGACAATATACCAGCATGACGATCCGAGATAACACACAACTCAGTGCGATCGGTGACATAATGCCGGACGCAAGTCATAAACCAAGTCCACGTGTTTATACTCTCTCCATCAACCAATGCAAATGCAAAAGGAAATAAGCAACCATTCGCATCCGGGGAAACAGCAATTAGCAAACAACCCTTGTACTTACCGTACAAGTGAGTTCCATCTACACTAATAACCGGTCTGCAAGACTTGAAACCTTCAATCGAAGGACCAAATGCTCAAAATACTCCCTTGAATGTTTCCTCGCTAGGGCTAGACTCAAATTTGTCCCAGTGGACAACGGTACCTGGATTTGCTGCTTGAATTGCTGTTAGTAGAAAAGGCAACTTCGTGTATGCTTCTTCGAAGGTACCATACAACCTCTCAATTGCCTTTTGTTTTGCTTTCCAAGCTTTCTTATATGAAATCTGATAATTATATTCTATTTTCACAATCTCAATAATTGCCCCCGGTGATACAGCAATATCCTTCTTCACCACACCCATAATCAAATTACTAACAAGGTTAGCATCAATTTTGCAGTGGTCTTAATTCAACGTGGGATTCGTACAAGTATGCGGGCCGACTATCTTCTTCACCACAAAATTTCTCCCTCCTTTTGGAACAATAGCTCGTAATCTCCAAGGGCATCCACCATCACTTACTCCTGGGGGACCTTGTACGATCTCCTCTATTGTATGTTTTCTAGGTGCCATTTTACATTTAACAGTGTATAGTGACGGTGATGTTTTCAATGTGACAAATTCACGATGTTTCTTGATAGAATACACCTTCACAGCATGTAGAAGGGAGTCTTTACTAACAAACTCCTGTCCAACGTAAAATTCGTCTACATTGGATGAACCAGAAGACTCTTGTGGAAATGGGGGTACTCTAGCAGCTTTAGCCATCTCCTCCGTAACATGAGCGTTAACATTAGCATACCTATCAGTAGCTCTCACTTCATTCGAACTATTGTTCGAAGGATTTACATTAGCTACATCATCATCTTCTTCTCCATCATCACTTTCTAGACTTTCATCATCGTCTGTTTCTTCCTCTTCTTCATCATCATCTAATAAGCTGTTGTTAATCACTGCATTTTAAAAGAGTTCAAACATACTGTCATTTGGAACAGAGTCAGGAACGGGGCTTGGTTGGCATGGCAGCTCAACATTTACAGAATCCGGAATTGTTGTATTTGTGAAGGTGTTCTCTTGTGAGGATACCGGATTTGGTTGTGAAGATTGATCGGGGTTAGGCCTCGACTACTGTGTAGGTACTACCCGTATGAAGCTTGCACTAGGGATATCATGGGGCTGAGCATTTACAACTCGAATTTGCTGAATATATAACTCTAATACAGACCAAGCACAATTCGGATCAAATGTCCTAGCAATCAATGACTTCAGCGCATTATCAGTAGGTACGGGCACTGTCATAAAATACTGAACACCTCCTCTTCCTGCTGCGTATCGAGCTAAAATTTTCGCATTCCATTCATTCCTATCCCAATTAGTAACTTCATAGATTTTCTCAACTAGTTCTTCAAATGTAATGGTACGGGGTACCCAAACTATTTCCGGTTCCAAATGACTATAACTACTACCAATCTTTGGATCAAGAATAATTTCACCACCAAAGTATAACCAAATAGGAATCTCAAGATCCATACCTAGGTATATTTATTAAAATATGCGAGTTATTATCTAAACGCAAATAAAATCTATACCAAATTTCAGAAAATTAAAGGCCAATATTCATCATACCTTCACAAGCGTCAAGAACAGAGCCGTATAGATTTCGTTAAAAGAGTTGAAGTTGCGATCCGCTCCAAATTTAGCAAAAATCAGAAAAATGGATCTTTCAAAATAAGGGTTTAGGGTTGTTATAGTGGAGATGGTTAGAGGGTTAGGAAGATATTGGTGTATATATTTAGATTAAGATTAGATTTTGTGGGTAGGAGGTCGCCCTAGATTTAGGAAGATGGGTTAGAGAAATAGAATAGGTTAAAGTCGAGAAGAAGAAGAAGAAAGAAAGGGGATCTGCGATTTCAAGTACGCGCAGAGTCAAGACTCGGTCTCTCTAAGACCGAGTCTAGTGCAAATAGACTCGGTCTTTGAAAGACCGAGTCTTGCTCTTTGATTTTTCAAAGCGCAAGACTCGGTCTTTCAAAGACCGAGTCTATTTGCACTAGACTCGGTCTTAGAGAGACCGAGTGGGGCGCTTTGGGAATTAAAAAAAAAAGTAGGTCGGTTTGGGAAAAACTTTGCAAAAATGAGCCGTTTTGGGAAAAAATTCTTGATTATGGGGGATTACTAGAAGAGATAGTGGGCACTAATTAAGGGGAAAGTGGGTGCAGTTTTGAGAGATGAGGGGATCTGGTTGGGTTTGGGTAGTGGGTTTTAAAATGTGGGTTAAAAAGTGTGGGTTTGGATTAATAGACTTGGGCTTTAGGTTTGGGCTTCACAAAATAAAATAAATAATTCTAGAAGGGATAAAAGATTGGGCTTCAATCAATAATAAGATAATAAAATAATATGGACTAGGGATTAAATATGGTTTGCCAAATAAATAATTTAGACAAATTATAGAATGGACCAGGATTAAGCTTAAGTTCAAAATTAATAAATTCAATAGGGAAAGAAGCAAACTTCTAGAATAAAATAAGATTCCTGTTAAAAATATAAATCGTGTGAAAATAACTACAAATACATTTGATGTTTAGAAAGAACTCTACTAGGAAATCTAAAATGAATTTAAAAAAATGAATTTTAGGTGAAAAAGAATTCATAAAGAATTGAAATACAGAAATACATGGAAAATACGTATAGACGGAAACAGGGGTTACAACCTCAAAATTTAAAAATTTTTAATTCTCAATCAGCTCCTTTTGAAATGTCTCACCTAACATAGTCCAGGTGCTTTCATTTCTTCGAAGATTCTCTCCAAAAACTATTCAAAAGCATTCAAACATAAGACGACCCCTCACACATTCCTAGAATAACACTGCATCAAAGATTTTCCTGTGAGTTTATTATGTAAACATTCAGCGATACACAATTTGATGAAGTCAGCCACGTGAAAGGAAAAATTGGAAATTGGATATATAATCATGGGCAGTCTAGTAAATTTTATACATATGTAAACATTTAATGAGAGCACGATTTCAACTTTTCTAATATTGCCACATGCACCAAGCCAGTTATGTAACACCCCGAGCATTTTCTTGGCTCCGTACATGCATATAACAGCTGACCACGGTCCCACCACATGTCATAATCTCACCAAAAGTGCTATAGTTTTGTAGGTGCTCTTGGATCATGGGCAACTGCCCATGATCCAAAAGCACCCAACAAGTTATAGCTCTTTTGGTGAGGCTATGCCCTGTAGTGGGGTCGTGGTTAGATCGTTTAAACATGTAAGACACGTAGAAACCTACACATAGGTGGTGACTTCAAACTTGGCCGGGCTCGGGGCGGTACAAGTTATTTGTCTTCGTAACAGATTGAAGGATAGCATGACAGTTTGCAATCATTGGAGGCAATGTAGTATCTTGCATCGATCAATAAAGATACTACAGATACATTATCATTGTAATTTGAAACTACATTTTAATCTAGGAGAACCCACATCAAAGTTGGATGGTTTGAGTGTTTGACTGATCCTTTCTTTCAATGTAGCCATAGTAAACTCAGAAATTCTATTCCAGGCCAGGCCCAAAACTGCAGCAGAATTATCTGGTATATTTGAAAACGGAACATGATTCTCAAGTTCCAAATCGACCACACTACATACCTAAACTAGACTTTCAGCAAAAAGAATATACTTGAAAGTATGGACACAACTAACTGACATGTTCAGTCTTCAAGTAGCATTGTGTTGTGGAAAAAATTGTTTAAATTTAACAATATTAGCAATGCACACCACACCGCTTGCACTTGGTGTACGGTAAATTTCAACTAATATAATACTACTACTAATAATAATATAATGCGATAGTTGGGGTTGTATAATTTGCAGACAACCAACAATTTAATCTCAATCACTCATTTTTAAGTGGGTGCTATATTAACCATCAATTTACTCAACTATTGTCAGTTACCATAATATCCTCAAAGTTCAAATTTATTTACGATACAGTTATTTACAAAAATGTCACTCATATAAAATTAAAAATAGTGCCACTAAGGGTAATTTGTAAAGAGTATGGTAAGAGTTTGGGATTGATAAAGGAATGTCTTAGGTTCTAGGGCAGACTACGTCATAGTTTTTACATTAAAAATTAGTAATATGAGGACGTGCACTGCACGTGCAAATTACTAATATCTCTAATATCTAATACTATAATGGGAGAGTTGGAGTTGTTATTTGTAGACAACCAGTAATTTGTAGACAATCAACCATTTATTTTTAAGTAGGAGTTATATTAACCATTCATTTACTCAACTGTTGTCGGTTACGAAAATACCCTCAAAGTTTAAATTTATTTACAACATAATTATTTACAAAAGTGTCACTCATATAAAATAAAAGTTTGTGTCACTAGTGGTAATTTGTAAAGAGTACTAGGTTTGCCAGTTGACACGTGCCTACGGCACATCTTCGGAACGGTGTACCTGGTTTGATTATATAAAATAGTTTTGGAGGTCCAGCAAATTAATTGAAGTAGCAAACATATTATATGAGGAAGCAGTATATCTACCTTTAAGCTCAACCATCGTCTTTTTGATCATTAACTTGAACTTACCTAGAATGTCTATAGTTTGTTAGAAACACTGCATAAAGTTTTTTTTAACTTCAGCATCACTTTTAGATGCTTGTAATAGTTATGCAAGGACATTATCATATAGGTTTTATAAAGCAAACTCTAATTCCATAACCACTATGAGCATGTCTAAATACAATGGTAACGCAAGTGCAGGTGTGAAGGTATCTACAATACCAATAATCTAAATATTTGTTTGTCTGAGACTCGGTTTGCAATTGAAATACCTCTTATTATTATTTCAACAAAAATGAAATACATGAAGTTCTCAAAACTCTAAACCAAGCTAATCATTTCTTTTATCTCCACTTTGTCTCCCCATTGCACCTTTATAAAAAAAAACAAAATGGATAAATAATAAATTTACTTTAACTGTCTTTTTTAAGTGGAGAGTTTGCACCCTTCACTGGTTACCCCAATCATCCCAATCCTGTATATCCAAACATACACTAAAAGTTCTTATGTGTTATGTTATCCATGGTTTCTAATAATCAGTGAAGGAAACACTTCACAATAGTATTTTCTCTTGTAGTAAAGAAATTAATGTTGCATATTTGTCAAGTTATTTTAGGTTGCTGGTCAGCTTACCTGTCCTGTTATGGTTTATGAGGCCACCAAATAATCCATTTCTCACTTGCTTACACCTTAAATCAAAACCAATAACAAACTCATCAAATAAATCACCAAATTAAAAAATTTTAACCCAACAATAAAAGAATCATACCTCTCTGAACTTAGATCTCATGCACACACAAAATTCGAGCCAGCAAAAAACTGAGTAATCACATGCACACATAAAATTAAAAATTAGAATGAGAATTCGATTAATGAGATGAAATTAGAGTCGTCGCATCGCATATAGAGGCTCTCGATTCGGTGGAGGGGAGTCGCCGATACGGAGTCGCTTGATATTCGCGCTCGATTTGGTGGATGGGAGTCACCGATACGGAATCAGCAGCGGATCAGATATCGGTGACAACCTCTTGATTGGGGTTCGACATTGGATTTGGATTTGGATTATTTTCAAATTTTCAAATTTTCAAATTTTCAAATTTTCAAAATTTTCAAATTCTTCAAAATTTTAAAATTTTTTTAAAAAAATTAAAAATCGCTTTTTTTTTAAATTTTATATTAATTTTATATTAATTTTTTATATTTTTATAAGTTTTTATAAGTTTTAAATTTTTTAAAATTATTTTTAAAGTTTTTAAGGTTTTAATTTTTTTGAAATTTTAAAAAAATTTAAAATTTTTAAATAATTTTAAATTTTAAATTTTTAAACTTTTTAAAATTTTTAAAAAATCTGAGTTTTGGGGGAAACTTTTGGAGGGGGAATGTGTTTTGTGATATTAGATCTAGACCTTTGATTTTTTTGGGATTGAAGGAAAGCCACTTGAGCTTTCTTTGTGTTTTATTATATAGATATATGAGTAAAGGAAGATTTCAGGTTCGATGCCAGATTACGTCTTATTATTTACTCTATTAAAATAAAAATAAAAATTAATTAGAACATGCATTGCAGATTACTGGCATATATATATATATATAGATATATATATAGTTAACAAGTGGGCAGGAAAAGATTTCCATGTTTTGTAGAATTAATTTGTATTAAATATTCCAGGCATGAAAATCTCTCTTGCTGTTATTTTGATGTGTTATGTATCACTTTTAGAATGCCAAGAGTTATGGTTAGGCCCTGTTTTGATATTGCAATAGCGTGTGGATAAGTAGAGACAGAAAGGGATACTTAACACCCTCCAAAGTATTTAGAACGTCATTTTTACGTGAGACATACTTTTTTAACTTTTTTGAGTAAAGATTACGATGCAGCCTCATCTCGAATCTGGGACATATTTTTACTTATCCCAAATCCTTACCTTTTCTTGTTTTGCATTTTTTTTGTATAATCGATAAGCTTAAAGTATACAAATTACATGTCATTGGCACACCCAGCTAACACTATCGAACATTGCATAAGTACTAGGTTTATCCGTGGACACGGGACCGTGGCACGTCTTCTGAACAATGCAATATATGAAAAACATTGTAAATACCGTAACAAATCGCATAGGTCAACATTTATATACAATACCATCTGGTTAGTAACTACAATTTAGAATGTCGTAAAACAATTAGGAGTGATTTGGTTGGTTGTAACAAAAAATAAAGAGAGGAAAAAGCACTGTAGCGAAAGCAATTTAACAAAAGTAATTTAACGAAAGAGGGGTGGTTTGGTTTCTTAAAAGTAGTTTTGGCTAAATATAGGTTTACTATAGCAATAATTAAATGTTAGCTTTATTTTGATTATAGTAATACTGTAACGAAAGTAACCATATATGAGTATACTATCGTATTAGTCTTTAGTAGCCTCATCTAAATGTTGATCATTTTCCTTTAAAATCCATATATATACTAGGTTTGCCCGTTGACACGTGCTTAAGGCACGTCTTCGGAACGGTGCACCTTATTTGATCATATAAAATAGTTTTGGAGGTCCAGCAAATTAATTGAAGCACCAAACATATTATATGAGAAACTTTTGGGGGTTCAGCAAAAAACATATTATATGAGTTTTTTTTATTTTTTGAATTATTTTTAAAGTTTTTAAGTTTTTAAAATTTTTTTTGTTTTTTAATTTTTAATTTTTTTAAAATTTTTAAAATTTTTGTTTTCTTAATTTTTTGAATAGAAGAGGGAGGGAAAGAGAGAGAAAAAATTAAATAAATATAGGAGTTGTTTTGGGTGAGGTATTTGAATTTGAGTTTTGGGGGAAAACTTTTGGGAGGGAAACTATGTTTTGTGAGGTTAGATCTGGACCTTTGATTTTTGAGGGGATTGAAGGAGAGCCACTTGATAGCTTTCTTTGTGTTTTATTATATAGACTAGATTTGCCCGTGGGCACTTGCCTACAGCACGTCTTCGGAACGATACAAAACACGAAAAGCCATGTAAACAGTAAAACAATAATTATGTAGCTCAAGTTTGAATAGTATGAAAATAATTAGTTATAAATAAAAGTCTATGTTTCCATTAGTATATGTTGAAAAATAATTATAAATGGGGTATAAAATCTAACTTCTCAGAACTTTAATTGTGGAAAATAATAAAATTTAATTGTTGAAGAGATATTTGCTATTAAAAATTTTGAAAATTTACAAATCTGAAATCTTAAAATCTAAATTTTTAAGAGCATCTGTGGTCGTTGAATGTAAAAATATCCATATATGGATAAATAGAAATAGGATTTCCAAGTTTGCTGCACTCGTGCAAAGCTATTTTTTAGCAAACTATAATAAAATATTAAGCGACGGCACATGAAGTGCCGTCGGAGTGGAAAAAAATTAAAAAAATAATAAATTTTGGACGGACGGCACATGAAGTGCCGTCTTCAAGAACGGATGGCACATGAAGTGTCGGAGAAGGGAAAAAAAATTAAAAAAAAAAAACCAAATGGACATGGACGGACGGCACATGAAGTGCCGTCCAAGCCACTGTCCACTTTTGTTGACTTTTTCTACTTTTTCCAAAATTACAAAAAAACATTTCATTAATTACAAATAAATTTCAAAAAATTACAAAAACAATTCAGAAATTGCAAAAAAAATTAAAAATTGCAAAAACATTCTCACAAATTGCAAAAAAAAAATTAAAAAATGCAAAAACCTCCGGACGGCACTTCAAGTGCCGTCCGAGGATTTCGGTTGAAAAAAAAATAAAAAATTCAAAGGACGGCACATGAAGTGCCGTCCGACGGATTTAGGGGATTTTTTAATCGAAAAAAAATTATAAAAAATCAAGCGACGGCACTTGAAGTGCCGTCACTCATATATGGATAAAAGCTATACGGATTCTCAAATATAGCAATCTACTGTAGCGATTTATCGATAATATGGATATATAGCAAACGACTGCAGTGGTTTTTTTAGCCAAATATCCATATTATCGATATATAGCAAACGACTACAGATGCTCTAAGTAAATAAAGAAAGAATGAGATATAGAGAGAGAGAGAAAAAGAGAAATATGAAAAAGTAAAGAGAGAAGAGATAGATAGTAATAAAGTAATGAGTTTTTTAGGGGAAAAAAGTTGGTTTTGGGGTTTGAAATTTTGGAGGAAAAATGTGTTTTGTGAGGTTTGATATGGGCCTTTGATTTTGGGGAGATTGATTGTGAGCCACATGATAGCTTTCTTTGTAATTTATTATATAGATATATATATATATTTAAAAATCTACTGTAGCTACAGTACACAGAGACTGTAGCTACAGTGCCATTTTTATAGCTGGTGAAAAAATATGTTTTGTGAGGTTAAATCTGGACTATTGATTTCAACTATATTAAATGAGAGTCACTTGATAGCTTTATTTGTATTTTATTATATAGATTTCCAACATGATGTACCACTAGGGTCTAGCGGTTAGCATACTTAGAGCATCTGTAGTCGTTGAAGGGAAAAATATCGATATATGGATAAATGGAAATAGGAATCGAAGTTTTGCTGCAGTCGTCATAAGTTATTTTTTAGCTTTTTATAATAAAATAATAAGCGACGACACTTCATGTGCCGTCGGAGAAAAAAAAATTAAAAAAAAATTTGAAGCGACGGCACTCAAAGTGCCGTCGGAGGAATAAAAATTCGTAATCGGGGTGCAAATAAAGAATTACAAAAAAATAAAAAATTACATAAACATTTCAAAAATTACGAAAAAATTACAAAAAATTACAAAAATATTTCAGAAATTGCAAAATAAATTTAGAAATTGCAAAAACATTTTCAAAAATTACAAAAACCTCCGGACGGCACATGAAGTGTCGTCCGAGGAATTTGGCCTGCGCTTTGGGTTTTTTAATTGGAAAAAAAAACAATCAAGGGACGGCACTTCAAGTGCTGTCCGACGAAAAAAATTAATTTTTTTTGTGGAACGGCACTTCGAGTGCCGTCGCTCAAATATGGATAATTCTCAAACCCATTCTCATTTATAGCACACGATTGTAGCGAAATATGGATAAAATGGATATTTGGCAAACGAATGTAGCGCATATTTTAGCCAAATATTCATTTTATCGATATTTAGCAAACGACTACAGATGCTCTTATTAGATGCTCTTATTAGCGAGCAAGAAGCTGGGCCGCTTGGATAATTTCCCTATCTGGGAAAAAAGATGAGCAAGCATGGACTAAAAGGAACAAAAAATTAGTTGGGGAAAGGCGCCAATTACGACAATTCTGGAAGCGTGGTGCCTTACAGGAAAGACGAAAAAAATGACAGTAAATGTAACATATCTTTAGAAGAGCACGGGGTAAAAGCAGTAAGTTTTACCTTTACCTCGAGGGAGGTAAAGTTGACAGTAAAGGCTTAAACAATATTTCAACTCTTAAATTGATATAATGGAATTCTAGACTGAAATTAAACAGTGTTAGCATGTTGCAAAAAGGTGGAACTTACAATTTCGTGGCTGCTAAGAGTGAAAATGTATGACATATTACTATCAGCTTTGACATGATACACTACTACAAAGCCAACATGTGAACCTACACACACATTCAACAGCAAATTAAAGGTACATAACGGTGCTTATTTGCACAAGACATCTTTCAAAGTTCCACACTCTAATAAGCATTCATTATCTTGCAGAAAACAGTTTAATAAAGTAAGACACAATAAGTTTCATATAGGTTCAAAAACCTAACAAACTAACTTTAAGGACTCATTAACACAGTGCTCAAAAAACACAAAAACTTCATAAAAGCAAGCCGAAAGCTACAATAGAAGACAATTCTACTGGGACTTCAAATGCTCCTGGACAACATTGAGTCCCTCAGATTCTTCACCATAGTCCTGAAAAATAAAAGAGGCACAATGAGTTTTTCATGAAGAGAGTATCAGCTGTTTAGCCTGGACAATTCTATCTTGCATCAAACACATATACGATGTGATGCTTCCTATTCTTACATAGTATTTAAAAAATTCCAGCATTTATGCGATATGTTGCATTGCAAATGGGGTACAGCTACCTATTGTAACGGCAATCTAGTCAAAAGTAAAATTAATACACTAACCTTAACAACAAGGCAAGAGCATCCCACAACCTTCCTTGCTTTGCCCTCTGAATCAATCTTGCAAAGCTGCAGCAAACCAACAAATCAGTGGGAAAGCAATGTTTTTTGTGGATTTACAATTCGAATTAAGGATAGATATTATTACATGGCTTGCCAAATGGGGCCATATTGTGCAACTTTTTATCCCATCAAAGAAACAGTTCCAGTTCTTATCTAAATTGATTTCTATACATGTCTTCATAGAGGTAGTTCAACTCAAAACTTAACAGGAAGATAGAACAAAAGACAAAAAAAAATGAACACCGCTGAGATTAAATTGCAACTCTCCTGAAAGCATGTAGGTTCCATATTTAAAACAAATAATGCTCGCCAAAAGGGAACATATGATGTGAGGTAGTACCACAAAAACAGACAAGTTCTAGGTAGCAGGACCTTTCTATCCACCAAAAATCAGAAAAACGGGTGACAATGATAAATAATAACACTAACAAACACAAGGTTGACAGCTAAAACAACATCGAATAACTCATGTTCATTTAAGATCAATATTTCTCTTTTGTTTTTGCACATGTCACAACAATGGTCAAGCAATATCAAATTGATTTTCATTTTCCCTCAGGACATTGATCGTGGAGTAAAAGTAGGATGCCTGTAATGGAAAGTGACTTTATGGCATATTATATAAACTATCAAACAGCTTGAAGTTGAAAGAGAGAAATTTATAAGACAGCTGATGTAACTGTGCTGTGGTTTAAAATGTTGGGTAGTTAATACCATGGGAAGGTGTAAAAGTACCAATATGCTCAAGACAGTAAGATGCAATGAGAAATAGCACAACCACAAGAAGACAATAGACAGCTTCAATAGAGAAAATGAGAAGATCGAGTTGCAGGAGAGTGCAAATAAGAAATAATAGGATTTACGCAGGAACTTCATGAACTAGAGTCAAAGCCTTACAAATGTAAATTAGGACTTAAGAAGGAAAAATGATAATAGCTTCCTTAACTGACAAGATAGTTCAACAAGAATGAATAGACAAAGGAAACATGAAGGTGGAGATAAGATTGCTGTAGAAAAAAAAAGAACATACAATGAATTGGACCAAATGATTTTGACATTCCTCTTTATGATGGAATCAACATTATATACTTGTTTACCAGGATAATTTATTTTAAACATGCATTTTGTTTAAGCCACTGTCAATTTGTTAAATTGCAAATTTCAAAAACTCACCATACTGTAGTTACTAATCAGATCACAGATAACTAATTCAGCACAAGTGGGTGCGGATGAATTGTATGCAAGCAAATAGCACGGTCATTGGTGGTGGTTTAAAAGTTGATAATAACATGAAAGGTTCTAAAACTACACTAAAGGAAAGCAAAGTACAATAAGAAATCCAATGAAGGAGTTTTTAATGTGCCTTCTAATATGCCAATTGGATTAGCCTAAAATGCTATTGATACAGTACTTTTTATTTTACGAACTACATTAGAAATCCGGTAGCCAATTGAATTTGTTCTACTTTTGAAGTTAATGCTCCCAAGGAATTTATATATTTCCGGAAGAGATAACAACTAATCAATATGCTAACAAGAAACGTGATGAACAAAGGATGAACAATTTGTATTTAAGCATATTTTAATTCTCTCCATTGATTATCTAACTGCATTCTACAAATAAACAAAGATAGATAGATAGATAGATACAAAATAATTTTACTGTAATTAAAAATTTTAAGCTGAACACTCGTACAAAATAATAACAGGTAAAGAGTAGCAGTTTACTAAGTTTACTAACCCCTGCCCACTCGCCAAGAGTCTTAGCACTTGGAACAGTCACCAGCTTAACATTGTGATCACTGCAAAGTGCCTTCACAAGCTTGACATAATCAGGCTGGTCACAATCTTCAGCGAGCACACAAAGCTGGGCTGCATGCTTCTCGATTGCCTTTGCAGCTTCATGGAGTCCACGAACAAGACCATCATGAGCCAGTGACTTCTTCAACACGAGCTGAAGAGCAGTAAAAATATCCATGGTCTCACCAAGGACAGCAACAGGGGTTTCAACAGCAACCTCGTCACTGAGCAAGATAACAGATATTGTTGTTAGCATGCAACAGATAAAATATTGCAAGTTCACATATTGATTTGATTGTCCAGGCACAAGTAAATTTGTAAAATAATTTTCTACCTGAGATAAACTGAATGAAGTTAAGTTGAGCAGAATTTAATTAATAAGATACAAGCTCATTACACACAAAGTCACAAACCCATGAAGCATTTACTCTACATTTTATTAGAAAATTTCTTGAGCCAATTCCTTCTTGTAAATTAATTGTTTTCTCCGTTTTCTTTCGTAAAAGAATTTAAATGATGCCAATGATCCCTTATCCAAAATCCCATAGCAAAGAATTTGACACTAAAGAAGAAGAAAAAACAACAGACATATTATCATCGTGAAGATCTAAAATTGTCATATCTTTTTAGACCTCCATATAGAATTATATATTTAATGAAGATAAGTTTCTTCAATACAGTAATAACTACAAAGATCTCCATTACCAAATTTCAACTCAGACATTAAATCAAACTAAATCTTTGGGGAGATGCAGAGTATCAAGCACTGCACCCAATAAAGGACATTTGTGAACAATATCAATCGGATCGACAATTGTGGATGACCCAATACAGTAGCTAGCACAAACATTTATATCTATACGCAGAAAACCTAAAAAAATACTAGGATCTAATATTATCACTACGCAGAATGTTTCAAATTGCCTTGTGTAAAATACAATATCACATAGTAAATTTCCTTCCATCTTAACTTCTAAGTTATTGTTTTGCAAGAATAAATATAAAAAATCAACAAGACTTCTCATTGGTACCTCAATCTAATCCAATCCTCCATGAAAATTTCTCAGAAGCATGAGGATTTTAAAAATAATAATAATAAAAGTCGGTATCTAATGCTTAATTTTGAACAACAGATTAAGCATTTCAACTACCACTTCTTGAATTAAACCATACTATCCAACATCAGATATCAGATTAAATACCTAACTGAATTCACCACATATTTTCCAAACTACCAAATTAAATTATCTTCATAAATTTTGTACAAAATAAAACTCAAATAAGACATATTCATTCGATTGTACAGAAGAATAGGGTTTAGTAGCTTACGCCATTGGATGGAGATTAGAATTCGAGGTGAGGAAGAAGAGCAGCGGAGGCGACCAGCGTTCGAGTGGGAGCTCGGGAATTTTAGGGTTTGGAGGAGACGGCTAATGAGAGATATGAGGAATATATATAGGGAATCCGGGCCAATCAAGTAGGCCCAAGGCCGGTTTGGTTTAGTTGGGCTGTATTATTTGTTTTGGAATATTAGGCCCAATACCATGTATCTCAATTTTCTTTCTATTTCTATTATAAAAGCTAGAATAAATCTATCCAGAACAGATCTGAATAATGTGAACGGTTCAGATCATCAATGTGATGGCTATGTAAAAAGTTCACATGAAGCTTACCGTTATAACTAGTTCTCACATGATCATTCCCTATATTTATATTAGGGCTCTTTCATTGCAAACGGGTTTCCAATGGAAGGTTGCAAACGGGCATGCAAACGGCAACGTACCCATCCAATCTTGTTCATCTTGATCGAACAGCGCTAAACTCTCTTGCTTCTCTTTCTCTCTCTTTCATAATTAAGTGTTTTTTTTTTTTTTTTTGGTGGGGGAGGGGGGGAGGGGGGGGGGGGGGGGGGGGGGGGGGGGGGGGGGGGGGGGGGGGGGGGGCGAAACGCAAACTCCGACGAAATCCAACCTTCGACGAAATCAAGCTCCGACGAATTCCAACCTCCGACCTATGAAACTCTAGCTCCGTTGGCCTTCAAAACCCTCTGACCTCTCACCCTTTTCACTCTCTTGAAACCCCACTCTCTCTCTTGACGACATCTCCGACACCCGACACCCGACACCCCCAAACGATGCTTATCGGACACCCCCAGATGACGGTGGGCGCAGCTCCGACCAACTTCAACTACAACTCCGATTCCCCGAAACCGTAGCTAGGAGAAGGTATAAAAAAAATTACGTCATTACAAAACCTTTCTGAAAACATAATTATTTTTTGTGATGTGGTTAAGAGTAAATTCAATTCAAAACATAATATACTAATTTTAGTGATTTTGGAAAAACATGGGTATAATTTATATTGAGCACTTAAGTATAAATGATAATTTTTATATTATTATACATGTAGAAGTAGATGTTATATTGTAATAATCCATTGCTAATTGATAATTGTTATACATGTGAATTGATATTTCTAAATTTTTCGTTAAACTCCATAATGTGCAAGGTAATCCAAAACCCTAACTTAGTATGATTGTTAATTATTTCTTATAAAATTAAAATGTTAAATGTTGTGAGAATTATGGACCAAAATATGGATTGATCGGTAATTGTTGTTATTGGTAATTTTTTTGCTGTGTTTAATACGGTTTGGTCAAATTGAAGAAGATTGTTGTTAGTGGAGGTATATATAGAATCTTTAGCTTAGATTCCAATTTTTTTTTATTAGTAACATGATTCCTTTTCTTTAGATGTTATTGAGTAAGAAAATTGATTTGGATAATTTAAGTACAAAAACATAGAAAACCGCACAAACGAAAACAAAAAATTATGAAACTTTGTGAGTAGGTCGGATTTACAATAAACAGGCTAACACAACTTGTAGAAGTGAGTTTCGACTCACAGTTTGCAAGATACATCAATGTATCACTTGTATACAATGAGTAAAAAATAAAGTGATACATAGCCGTATCTTGTAAACTGTAAGTCGAAACTCACTGATACAAGTTGTGTTAGCTTGTATGTAGTTAATCCAACCTACTCGCAAAATTTCTTAACCCCTAACCCTAATTATGCAAATTCCTTTTTCGTTTCTTTTCTTGTTGCAATCATCAACAACAACATGAGTCAACAACCCATCTTCTTATGCGACATCAACCCATCTTCAACAAAAGTGCGGCATCAACAAATCAACAACAAGAGTGCGGCATCAACCCATCTTCAACAACGTCTTCAACAAAATCAACACCCATCAACAAATCAATAGCAAGGGTGTGGCATCAACCTATCTTCAACAACATCTTCAACAAATCAACAACAACAACCCTAACAACCTATATTCCGATCCCATATCCCGACCTCCACCCCGATTGCAATACTCCAATGCCAGTCGCCACTTCCTGTGCTAACCCTAGTCACCACAAAAAAAATTTAAAAATTTAAAAAGTTAAAAAAATTTGCAGGTATTTGTGCTTTTTCTATGGAACTCCAATTTCATCATTATCTTCCCGTTTCCACCGAATTCACACTTTCCTCTGCTAAGGATTGAACAATTGGTCTACCTTTGTTGAGGCCACTCTCCCGGGGCATTCTCTATGGGGGCACATTGATGGCTCCACCCCTCGTCCCAAAGATCCCACCAACACCGATAGTGATGCAGACAAGCAACCGATCCTCACCTCTCTGACCACTTGGGATGATCGCGACCGTCGGATCATTGCCTTCATCATCTCTTCTGTTGACTGCAATCTTCGTGTTGATCTCCTTCGTGTTCGTCCTGCTAAGGCTTTTTTGCTCCAGTTAGTCACTCGGTATGTTCAGGCTAGTGGAGCCCATGGGAATCAGCTTCTTGTTTAGTCCGTTCTTGATCGTCAGGGTGATTGCAGCATTCAGGACCATTACACAGTCATGCACAATATCTGGCACGAATTACAGCAACTAAAGCATAGCGATGTTCGGGTTACCCGCGAACGTCACCAGTTTATGTTCTTTATGATAGGCCTTCGACCAGATCTCTATGCAGACAATTGATCCACCTAGATCCGGTTCCCCGTCTTAAAGCTGCTATTGCTAAACTTGTTACTAAAGAAACCCGATTGTGCGCTCTCCCAACTCCTGACTCTACCCCATCATCCAATAGTGATAGTGTTCTTGTTGTCATCCCTTGTGCCACCTCCTCCCACAAACCTCGCATCGGCCCCATGCCTACTCCTTCTGACCATCGCAGTGTCCCTGATCGTCTAGGTCATCTTTGCGCTATTTGCAAGTAGATCGATCACTTTGAGTGCACGTGTCATCTACGCTTTTGCACCCACTGTCAATGGAATGGTCATACTGACAGTGAGGGTTTTATCCCGCATCCACATCTTCTGGTTCAGGCACAACAACACAGGAAGTAACATGATTTATCTCCTCTCAGTATTCCTTCTCGTACACCTGGTGCAATTGCCGTTACTCCAGTCATGCCTTCTCGTTCTCCTTATGATATTCCTCAGCGACGTCTCGCTCAGCTAGATCTTCAGTACTCGAGTCAGTCCATCAATGCTGGCTCCCCTGCCCCTGCTTTCTCTGTTAATTCTGTTATGAATTCTTCCCGACTTTTAAATTATGGTGCATTACATCATCTTACTAGCAATTACACACTCCTCGCCACTCTCACTGCACTTACCTCTTATTCACTGTCATTATACATTGTCGATGGCTCGCTACTCCTCACTACACATTCAGGGTCCATTAGCACTTCCACTCTCACATTACTTTTCGTCTTTTATGCCCTTCATTGATCCATGAACATTATTTCCATTGGTGCTTTATGCGATATTGACATTACCATCACATTTACTTTTTTGGGATGTTCCATACAAGATCCTCATACTGATCAAAATGAGCGGGCTAGCCAACGTGGTCGCCTATATCATCTAGATTTTCTTCATGCTCATGGTTCTAATTTTACTGGTGTCATCAGTTCTGATGTCAACTATGGAACATACGCTTAGGTCATGTTAGTGAGTCTCGTTTGAAAATTTTAGTCCGTAGTGGTGTCACTGGCAATTTTAATTTCACTCCGTTATCTGTTTGTCAGGGTTGTAAATTAGCAAAACACTTAGCCATTTCTTTTAGCAATAAAAGTATTTCTCAGTCCATCCATGCATTTCAGCTTATTCACTCTGACATTTGGGGACTGTAACCCCCCGTTTCTGATTATACGGATTTTCCTTTTTCTTTTATCCGTATTTGTATATTTCAATTTTTCTATAAATATTTTTATTCTCTTGAACTCAATTACATTCATTGAATAATCAATTATTGTATTTAAGCCAGATTCCCAACCCATTCTCCGATTGTACTTTTTGATTGTACGGATTATTATCGGTATTCTTTTTCCCTTCTTCAATTCTTGTATTCCAAATTATCTGATATATATATATGTATATACTTACTATTGTTCGCTTGAATCCAATTGCATTCTCTTGATATTCGACTATGTTGTTTGAATCCAATCCTAATTTACTTGATAAATTATTATTTGGTTATTTAATTTATTTGTAAACAACCCAATCCTAGCCACCCTATAATTTGATTATTTGATTCTTCTTTTATTGTCAAGCCCAAACTCCTAATCCAATCTACAATTTTATTTATTTATTTATTTTGTAAACCCAACCCAGTCTGGCTATTTTTGAAGCCCAAACTTAGTCCTATTCTAAATCACCTTAGGTATATTATTTTAGTTTATTTAGAAACTCAAGCCCTAAATAAATATTAAGCCCAGCCCAAATGTAAATTTCAAACCCAACCCGAAACCCATTAACTCTCTACCCAAACACAAATCTAAAATCCTAACTATCCCGTAATCCCCCCCCCCCCCCCCCCCCCCCCCCCCCTTATCTCTCATAACTGAACAAACTTTCCCCCTAATTACTGCCCACGATCTCTTCCAGTAACCCCCATAACCAAATCCCTATTAGTTAGCCACTTATTCACCCTATTATTATAATATATTATAGCATTAAACAATCTCTCTCTCTCTCTCTCTCTCTCTCTCTCTCTCTCTCTCTTCCTCTGTTCTGAAACAGAGCTTCAACCCGCTGCTGCTCCTTCCTCCATCTCCCCGTCATCCCCTCATCGCCCTGCCTTGAGACTCCACCACGCACCGCTCGTACACCATCGTCAACGCTCTCTCCTTCTCCGATGCATCTCTACCTCTGACGCCAAGCCCCCTGCCTTCGTCCAACCGCTCATCCCGCACCTTGTCACCCGCCGCCCTCCATCGCCAGCAAGCCACCCCTCGTCGCCATCCTCCATCTCCGAGCACCCACTGCCTCCGCCTTCCGCTCCCCTTCAACTCTCCATCGATTGCCTCTACCCCGTCGAGCCACCCTCGACGCACCTGATCGCTAGTCCGACTCCACCGAGCCCCAACAGCAGTCGCGACCCCCTTCCCACCTTCTTCAGCCGCCACTCACCGCCATTGCTCCACCGCTCTAACTACTTGCACTCCTTCCCCTGCCATTGTCGCCTTCCACCATGTCGAGCCCTCTTCCGAGCTCGCTGCCTACCACCGAGCGCAACTCCGCACCCTTGCAGCCCTGTCATTGCCGCATCCCCTGCCTCGCCACCCCGATGCCACATCCCGAACCCATCTTCCTCTTCTTCAACTGCTCGACTGCTCCTGCTTCTTCAACCCCGACTTCCCGCTGACTGCAACCCACAGCTCTCCTTGCCAACCTCCTCCATTGTTGCTGCCTCCCACCGCAATCGCAACCACCTCGCAACAACCACCACTTGCAACCCCGTGCAACACCCCACTACACCATCACCTGCCACTGCCTTCCCTATCAATCGCAGCCATCGAGTCGAAGCCCGAAGCTCCACCACTACTGCTACCCCGACACCACTGAACAGCAACCCCTCTCCCCCTTGTTGCACTTGCTCTTGCCATTACTGTCGTGTGTCCGAACGACCCTAATCCATCCGAGCACCAGAGTCGCTCCCCACCATTGCTGTTGGGACTCCTTGTTGTTGTTCTTGATGTTGGTTGTTGTCGCCCCCTCGCTGTTGTTTCCACTGTCTCTCGCAGTGGGTCACCGCTGTTGTTGCTTGTGGCATTGCCGCTGCCTTGTGTGTTGGTGTCGTCTCTTGCTGGTTATAGCCACCGCCTGCACGTGATGTGCTTTTGCTGTTCTCGCTACCACTTGCTGATGCCTTGTCTTGCACGTGCTCTCACCGTTCAGTGCTTTGCATGTGTGTTGCCACCGTCGGTATAATCGTCGCAAAAGGCAAGTACCTTGTACATATTATTGTTTCGTACAAGCATATTGTTTGATTTTCCGCAATTAGTAATTAGATCACTGCATTTGAAATCTGTTATTCTTGTAGTATTCATGTTTCGTGATGTTCCCATATCTAGATTAGTTGTTATATTGTATCGAATCAATTCTTTTACCTCCATGATTTGATGTCAACAATAGATCGTAGTTTTCCATTGTCCCCATTCACTGCACAAACATGAATTTGAAACTATATGTTTGCAAGTAAGAACTGTTTCTATTTGAATTGGCAACTTGCTGTCTTGCTGTTGCCGTAACTTGTAGCTAGATTTTGACCTAGCTATTGTTCAAATTAATTAGAGCCTTGTGCATGAGAGTTGTAACCCTATGAATCTAGTTTTTGGAACTTCTTACGGATCTAGATTTCGAGTTGTAGGATGCAAGTTTTCTCATTTTTAGCATTGTATGATTTCTATTTTTCAGATCACTGAGTTGAAGTACACTACCATGATTTATTGACCAAAATATTATGTTAACAGTAAAATAAAGAATTGATATTTACCATGTTGTTACTAGATATGATTATGAGTCTCTTTATACTTTTTATAAGATTTTTAAAATGAATTTACAATCACTTTATACATATAAGATTTTGATCCCTTTTCTGCTACCTAAACGGTAGATCAGTAAAGAACTGTCTGGTTGATGTAACATCCGTCTTTTTTAATTCCTTAATTATTTGTTTTAAATCATTTTTAAATATGTTTCTGAGTATATTTACCCATATTAATTAATTTTATTAGTATTAGAATGATTAAATTGATATTTGGGGAAAACGAAAAAAAAATTGACAATATAAGAGTTTTGAGATGAGCTTTCTCGGAGGAGACGAATCCGATTTGACCCGAAATTTTTTTTGGGGTTTGTACAGTATAGGGGGTCAATAAAATAGTGAAATTTTTAGTTTGTGATTTTTAAATGTAAATTTTTCGAAATTGGGTTGAAATAACCCATTTTAAGTCATTTTCTTAAGTATTTGGGCTTAAAGCCCATAACCCTAGACCCTAACCTTATTAAAATCCAAAAAAATTTTACTTATATGCCATTCTCATTCTCTCTCTCCCTCTCCTCTTTCCTGGTTCTGGCAGAACAGTCCTAGGACCCAAAAAACCCCATTTTTTCCCTAAAACTAGGGTTTTTGAAACCCATTAAAATTCCGCCTCCCACTTCAAATTCTTTGGGGTTTATAGAAGATTTCTAGGTGCTCTTCCATGAGGTGGTGTTGATTTTTCAAGAAGATTTCAATAAGGTATAAGAAATTGTATGTTAGTTTATTTAATTGTGTGCTTTTCGTTTCTTTTACTAGAAATTGATGTAGGGAGATGTAGAGAGCATTTAGAACATGTTAGGAGTTAGAAATTATATCTATTATGGTGAAATTATGGAGTGGTGAATTTGGCATAAAGCCAATTTTTACAAAATAGGTGAAGTTAGGTAAGAAACTTGCTTTTAGTGAGTTCAAAAATGCATATGAGGTTGTGGAGTAGTGTGAGAGTGTTAATATAAATTTAGAATAAATTTTGTAGACTTAGAACTTAATGGAAAGGATTGAGAATGAAAGTATAACATATATGTACGCCGGGTGTTCGGTGAAATGCCCGAGCGAGATTTAGTTGAGAATTTGATGGGTTCGGAGATGTAATTCAGGCTTATTATTATTATTAACCCAAATTTGTGAGATTAGGAAAAAGAGGATTAAAGAAATTAGAAAATAATGAATTTTTCTTATTAGAAAGTCTCCGATCAATAAGGGAGTGTTTGTATTGGGATCCGAATTTGAAATTTATCGATGTAGCTCACCTACGTATGTCATTTTTGATGCGTGGGTGAAGACGGATTCGAATTTGGAGGTCCGTAGGTCGAGTTTTGAGTTTTAAGCTAACCGGTTCTATAATTTTCCAATTAGGTGGAAAAAGTCGAACTTCGACTGACTATAGGACAGACGTGGGACATCGTTTGCTCGATCCGTCAGGTGAGTATATTGTAATTATAAATATTTTATATTGTGTCCAAATTTCATGGCTTTTTGATATGTCTTGTAAAAGTTATAGCAAAAATTGATTTTCAAGGAAAATACGGATTTTTAGGGGCCCGAAAATGGGTTTTTGAGAAATTTAGTGAAATTAATTATTTCAAGTATATAAAACCTATATTATGGGTTAATGTGATGTGTTGATGTATAAAAACTAAATATATTAAATTATTTATGCGTATTTTTACCCCGTGCATGTTTTGTGCATGTTTTTGGGGTATATAGGCCGATATAGTCAATCGGGTATATGTGGAGCCTGGTGTATGGGCTAGCATGCCATGGATGGATGTTATAAGATGTAATTAGACGAAATTAGTGATTGTGATCATGTTTTGAAGATCTGTGTAATTATAGTGTCCGTTTTGGTGCATGTTTTGGGGCATATAAGCCCTTATAGGTGATTTTACTTATATGAAACATGATGTATGAGCTAGTATGCTATAATTAGATATTATAAGATTTAATTAGAGAAAATAAGTGGTTTTGGCCCCTTTTCTTGGAAACCCACATGTGTGGTGTATGTTTGTGATATATATATATATATATCATGATATTGACTCGTGATGTGATAATTCATGAAATTAGTAAGTGGGTATATGTTTACATTATAATTATGTTCGAAGTGAATTAATGAGCAATCGTATGAAATTATAATGTGATGAAGTATACATTTTGATACTCTTACGATATGGAATAACCTGATGTAGTTCTTTTATTAATGTTATAACTTGACGTACGCCTACATATGATATAATGAGGTAATGAATAATTTGGTGTTCTTAATATGGGATGTTATAACAAAATAAATATCTTGGCACATTAATATTATGCATTAATATGATATGATGAGTTTATGTGTCGAATAACAGGGTGTGTGCTTAATGTGGTATGATGACATGAAGATAAAGGATAAGATGGTACGTGCTAATAAAATGTGTTATTAATTCACGTGATTAAAGTCAAGGTTGTGGCAATTATTGAATTCCTAAGTGAAATGCGTGTGTTGATAAAGTAGCAGAAAGGATGAAATGATTAATGTTAATAACAGATGATTTTGTTGACCAGTACCTACAGCAATCCTGGGGATTTGGGCTAGACCTCCTAATACCCAAGGACCGGCTTGGGGTGCGGTGTTTTTCCCTCCTGGCTATCGGCTGGGAGGAAGTACCCAGTATATCTGGGGTGCGGTGTTTTTCGCCCAAGCTATCGGCTTGAGGCCCGGTTTCCCTCGATGACAGCTGTCGCGAGGAAGTACCCAGTTTACCTGGGGTGTGGTGTTTTTCCCTCATGGCTATCAGCTGGGAGGAAGTACCCAGTTTACCTGGGGTGCGGTGTTTTTCGCTCGATGACAGACGTCGCGAGGAAGTACCCAGTTTATCTGGGGTGCGGTGTTCCCTCGCTAGTTCGGCTAGGAGGAAGACGTAGCCTCGGACGAGTAAGACTCTGTGTGAGCATCGGTCCGCGTGTTTTACTGGGCTGTCGGCTTTCAGTATGTTGGGATACTGTGGCTCACTGGTCGACAAACTAATAAAATATATAAGTGTTAATAATAAATGTGGTAGTAAAGAAAGTGAAAAGTGAATTGTGATTGTGAAAGAAAGTGGTTGTGAAGGAAATGAAAATGAAGGAATACGAGTTATGAGTTGTGTATGAAAAGGAATGGTAATTGCAGTATGTGGTTAATTTAAAATGAAATAGTAAAAGAGACACGTGTTAATATGAATAGTATGAATTAACTATATTATGTAAATGATTATTAAAGTAAAATACAGTATGGTATGAGTTGTTACACCTTGGAATTGTGTCAAGGAACTACCTGTCCGCTATTTCTGTAGAAATGGTGGGAACTACCTACCTTGGCACAATTCGCAGGGTGAGTGGATATAATAGTGGTAATGATTGATGAAAATGAGAAATAAAGTAAAGTGAAGATGATAAGTGATTGAAGTGATTAATAACCAAGCTATCGGCTTGAGATGTGATGTGATATTACCCAAACTGTGTGTTTGGGGTGCGGTGATTATTACCCAAGCTATCGGCTATGGGGTGTGATATGTTGTGGCCCCAGATTGTGTTTGGGGATTAAGTGGAAATAATAATAAGATTTATTGTTTATAAGAATGAGAAATTACTAAAGTGATATAATAAGATGTGAATGAGCTATAAAACGTGGTTTTGATGCAATGAGTATAAGTACTCTAATTAATGAGGTGTTGATGATGTGATGAAATGTGAGTAAATCGCATGGGCAATGAGATGTGGTAATTATGTCCTAAGATATGAAGGAAGGTGGTATTATGAGAATAGGTGCATATGTTTATGATGCGATACTTTTTATAACATACTAAAATGAATACTTGTATTATGAGATTGGGTATGAAAATGGTTATTAGAGAAAGTATGTTGTGATATGAGTTTGTGTACCTTGGAAGTGTGTCGGGGAACTACTCGCCTGCTATTTCCGTGGACATGGTGGGAACTACCTACCTCGGCACAACTTTCAGGATGAATGTGTGTGTTGATGACATAATATAAGTAAATGAAACGCATGGTTAAATAGAGTTGGAGAAATGATGTAATAACATCATGTAGTTATATTAATATAAATAGTGAGATGCTGATATGACGATAAGTGTGGAAAGATGAATATTCTTATTATGCGAATGTAAGATAAGTATATATATATGCGAGGTTGATGTGAAGTGTATTATGAAATGTGGGAAGTTATGGATAATTAAATAGATGAATGCAGGTTTGGTAGAGTATTTGATATGTCATTGTAGTGATGATGTTGTTGTATTCAAGATTCAGGTTGCCTTATTTTAATTCGGCATTCGTAAGTTTAATTTATTTTCTTTATACTATTTTAATTTGTTATCTGATTAATAACTATACTCACACCAGAAATGGCTAACCCCTTAATATTTGGGGGGTTAGGGGAGTCTGAGGACTTCCCTAGGTCCCCCACTGTTGCAGGTTCTCATCTGTGCAGAGGTGAGGCGTGGAGTGGTAGTATAACTTTTTATTTTAAAAATTTGTATTATTTAGTTATAGGAATAGTGAAATTTATGATTTAAATTGTATTATGGGTGTATAAGTATGTATATGACGAAGATGAGTATAGTGTGAGGTGATGTGGTATGTTTGTGACCCGTACCCACCTCGTTGTGGAGTACCGGGTTCTGTGGTAAGTTTTACAAGGATTTTTCTAAAATTTTACCTCGTTTTTCAAAGAAATTTATAGTTTTTAATTGATATTTGATAATCCGTTATGAGTTTGGCCCCCAGAGCATTATATTATATTGCCTGTGTGTATCTGCTCATTTTGGCCTGGGGAGCCCATGAAAATATTATGTGGATTGTGAGCTACGGAATTTTGAGCAGAATTCCGTAAGCTTTTTGTGTTTCGGGGCAAAATTTACAGGGGAGACTCTGTCAAAATTTTTCCTGAAATACAACTTTCTTAGTTTATGATTAAAGTGATATAGAAATTGAAGGAATTGAATTTGGAGACTTAGTTTTAAAAAAAAAAAAATTGGGGTGTTACAGTTTGGTATCAGAGCTTAGGTTAACTAGGAATTTGTAAATCCTAGTGATCTTGCCATGTGAGTATGGGTTCATTATTGCTTAGTTGGAGAGAGAGAGTGTATTTTATGTGGGTGTTTTGTTGAAGAATGGATTCTATCGTGGAATGGTGTGATCCCCATTAGACTTTGGTCTGACCTTGAGTCAGCATTTCCTTTCATGACCCTGCATATGGGTTGATTTCTGTAGAAATCCCAGTGTGAATTTGCGCACTATTGGAGTATTACAGTAAATTGATTGTTGTGTGCCGTAAGGGGTTATTCCCTGGAGATTTTGGGTGGATCCTATGGGCGTATGTCCTATAGGTGTATGTTTCTAGACCGAGGAGTGATGTGTGATTCTGGTTGATCCCATATTTGGGGAGATTGATTAGTTGTGAAGGCCTTATGTAAAGTTGGGGTATGGTGCAGGGAGGATTCGGGTGAGACAGCCCGATGAAGCACGGTTTTGATTGTATATAATGCCTTGGACGATGAAATGATACTCGTTGGGTTTGGTGGAAATATTTAAGGCGACGATTGAGATTGTTGATGGGGTTTGCAAAATTTTTGACATATTTGAAGAGGTTTTTGGTCCCCCACCTTTGCGAACTCTGGAGTTCAAGATCGATTTGATAATTGGTATGACTCCAATTTCTAAATCAGCTTGTGTATAGCACTTAAGGAATGGAAAAGATGAAAGAGAATTTGAGGAGATGTTTTTGATAAAGGATATCGGTTTAAGTGATACGTCGTAGGGCGCGCCGACAGTTTTCGTAACACAGAAGGTGATTCACCGAGAAGGTGTACTAAGTAAGGGGATTATTAAGTATTTATTGTTGAGAATAGATAATTGGTTGGATTAGTTGTGGAGAGTGTCATTAATCTCCCGATTAGAGTTGCACACCGAGTACTATCAGATAATCCCTAGAGAGGGAAAACATCTCAGGAATTGTTTTTCGTACTCGGTATGAATTGTATGAGTTCTTAGTGATATTTTTGGGCTGGCGAACGTCCCTACAGTTTTTATGAATTTGACGAATTGGGCCTTTCACCCTTATATTAACAGGGTGTGATTGTAATTGTAGATGATATTTGGTGTAGTTTCGCAGTATGGAGGGGTAGAGAGGGCACCTCAGAACTGAGTGGTAGACTTGTTGGGACTAGAAGCGGTATGAAAAGTCTGTAGATTGTCATTTTTGGGGGTGAGAAGTGAGAATTTTGGGATACACTGTGTCTATTGAAAGCGTAATGTGGATCCGAAGAAAATTTTAAAAAGTGAAAAGACGGGAAATAACCCCCGGATGTGTTGGAAATTCAAAGTTTCTTGGTTTTAAGTGGCTATTATCGGAGGTTTATTCCTCGGTTTTCTCTTATTGTTGTATCGATAACTTATTTTATCATAAAGAATGAGCCGTTGGTATGATCAGAACAGCGTGGGAAGATATTTTCAAGGGTTAAAAGAAGAAAAACGACAGCTCATGTTTTGATCATCCCGAGAAGGGAGTGCATGTAGTACCGGATCAGGTGGAGTTTGACACGAGAAGGCAAGCTTGTGGCTTATATATTGAGACAGTTGTGGTTATACGGGGTGCGTGAATTACGCAAATTTGAAATTTGTGATAGTAAGGCATGTATTGAAGGTGTTGAGAAATTAGTTTTTCAGAAAATAGTTTCAGCCTTTTCTGTGATTGTAAGAGTTTGAACACTCATTCTTGCAAATGATTTTAGTAGGAGGCAATAAACGTGGCTTGAGTACCTTGGTAGCTTGGCATGGAAATAAAATACCACCCGGAGAAGAAATATGGGGATGAATGCTATTAATAGAAAGAAGATGTTGGCTTTTAATGACCTCCTAGGAGTGGACGATGTTAAAGATCTTTGGATCAAATTAATTTTATTTCAGTGGCAGAGGGCGGCACGACTGTAGATGTGGGCAATTGATCAATACAGCTGTTTATCCTAATGCCTACAGCTGATTGGTTGAACTTGGATTCAAAATTTCTGTTGGTGACAGAGGACGCGGAATCGAATTCTGGAGGGGATTAATGAATGTAATGCAGGCTGGTCAGTAACCCATAGGGGAAATCCTCGTTATTATCGTGGGTTGGTGTTCTTGATGTGGATGGGTTGGAGTAGTAGGCGACGGGGATTACTTTTTATATTTCGTATACTGTCTATCCCGGTGGCATGAAGATGTATCAAGATTTTAGGAGAATATTTTAATGGACCGGAATGAGAAAAAATATTAATTATCAGGTGAGTATGGATAAACCTCTTTTGAGGTGTGTAGTTGACAAAAGGAAATGATAATGCATAATCGCGGCAAAAGCCTTTTGAAGATAGAAATTGAAGATTTGGGTATTCTTGAAAGTATCCTTTATTCATGGAGTACGTCGTTTTAGAAACCGAGAAAAGTTAGACCCGAGGTATGATGGCCCTGTAGAGTCATAGAAAGAATGGGAACGGTGGTATATTGTTTGAAGCTTATTTTGGAGATATCGGGTATTCTGGATGTATTTCTTGTTTCTATGTCGAGAAGTGTGAAGGATCTATCTTACGGTGGAATCGTGGTAGATTAAAGTCCAGCTAGAGGTGAGATTGGATGTGATATATCCTATCAAACTAGTGGTTATTGTAAAGCCATAGTGCAGCTAACCCGACGACCAGCCGGGTAGTTGTTAATGGTGCAATGAAGGTTTGATGTTGGTAATGTACCTGGAAATTCTAGGTAATGGTGTGGAGGAGGTATCTTGAAATCGTTTGGGGAGTTTTCTTAACCCCTATAGCTCGAGGACGAGCTTCTTTTGAGGTGTGTAGAATGTAACATCCGTCTTTTTTAATTCCTTAATTATTTGTTTTAAATCATTTTTAAATATGTTTCTGAGTATATTTACCCCTATTAATTAATTTTATTAGTATTAGAATGATTAAATTGATATTTGGGGAAAACGGAAAAAAAAATTTGACAATATAAGAGTTTTGAGATGAGCTTTCTCGGAGGAGACGAATCCGATTTGACCCGAAATTTTTCTTGGGGGTTTGTACAGTATAGGGGGTCAATAAAATAGTGAAATTTTTAGTTTGTGATATTTAAATGTAAATTTTTCGAAATTGGGTTGAAATAACCCATTTTAAGTCATTTTCTTAAGTATTTGGGCTTAAAGCCCATAACCCTAGACCCTAACCTTATTAAAATCCAAAAAATTTTTACTTATATGCCATTCTCATTCTCTCTCTCCCTCTCCTCTTTCCTGGTTCTGGCCGAACAGTCCTAGGACCCAAAAAACCCCATTTTTTCCCTAAAACTAGGGTTTTTGAAACCCATTAAAATTCCGCCTCCCACTTCAAATTCTTTGGGGTTTATAGAAGATTTCTAGGTGCTCTTCCATGAGGTGGTGTTGATTTTTCAAGAAGATTTCAATAAGGTATAAGAAATTGTATGTTAGTTTATTTAATTGTATGCTTTTCGTTTCTTTTACTAGAAATTGATGTAGGGAGATGTAGAGAGCGTATAGAACATGTTAGGAGTTAGAAATTATATCTATTATGGTGAAATTATGGAGTGGTGAATTTGGCATAAAGCCAATTTTTACAAAATAGGTGAAGTTAGGTAAGAAACTTGCTTTTAGTGAGTTCAAAAATGCATATGAGGTTGTGGAGTAGTGTGAGAGTGTTAATATAAATTTAGAATAAATTTTGTAGACTTAGAACTTAATGGAAAGGATTGAGAATGAAAGTATAACATATATGTACGCCGGGTGTTCGGTGAAATGCCCGAGCGAGATTTAGTTGAGAATTTGATGGGTTCGGAGATGTAATTCAGGCTTATTATTATTATTAACCCAAATTTGTGAGATTAGGAAAAAGAAGATTAAAGAAATTAGAAAATAATGAATTTTTCTTATTAGAAAGTCTCCGATCAATAAGGGAGTGTTTGTATTGGGATCCGAATTCGAAATTTATTGATGTAGCTCACCTACGTATGTCATTTGTGATGCGTGGGTGAAGACGGATTCGAATTTGGAGGTCCGTAGGTCGAGTTTTGAGTTTTAAGCTAACCGGTTCTATAATTTTCCAATTAGGTGGAAAAAGTCGAACTTCGACTGGCTACAGGACGGACGTGGGACATCGTTTGCTCGATCCGTCAGGTGAGTATATTGTAATTATAAATATTTTATATTGTAGCCAAATTTCATGGCTTTTTGATGTCTTGTAAAAGTTATAGCAAAAATCGATTTTCAAGGAAAATATGGATTTTTAGAGGCCCGAAAATGGGTTTTTGAGAAATTTAGTGAAATTAATTATTTCAAGTATATAAAACCTATATTATGGGTTAATGTGATGTGTTGATGTATAAAAAATAAATATATTAAATTATTTATGCGTATTTTTACCCCGTGCATGTTTTGTGCATGTTTTTGGGGTATATAGGCCGATATAGTCAATCTGGTATATGTGGAGCTTGGTGTATGGTCTAGCATGCCATGGATGGATGTTATAAGATGTAATTAGACGAAATTAGTGATTGTGATCATGTTTTGAAGATCTGTGTAATTATAGTGTCCGTTTTGGTGCATGTTTTGGGGCATATAAGCCCTTATAGGTGATTTTACTTATATGAAACATGATGTATGAGCTAGTATGCTATAATTAGATATTATAAGATTTAATTAGAGAAAAAAAGTGGTTTTGGCCCCTTTTCTTGGAAACCCACATGTGTGGTGTATGTTTGTGATATATATATATATATATCATGATATTGACTCGTGATGTGATAATTCATGAAATTAGTAAGTGGGTATATGTTTACATTATAATTATGTTCGAAGTGAATTAATGAGCAATCGTATGAAATTATAATGTGATGAAGTATACATTTTGATACTCTTACGATATGGAATAACCTGATGTAGTTCTTTTATTAATGTTATAACTTGACGTACGCCTACATATGATATAATGAGGTAATGAATAATTTGGTGTTCTTAATATGGGATGTTATAACAAAATAAATATCTTGGCACATTAATATTATGCATTAATATGATATGATGAGTTTATATGTCGAATAACAGGGTGTGTGCTTAATGTGGTATGATGACATGAAGATAAAGGATAAGATGGTACGTGCTAATAAAATGTGTTATTAATTCACGTGATTAAAGTCAAGGTTGTGGCAATTATTGAATTCCTAAGTGAAATGCGTGTGTTGATAAAGTAGCAGAAAGGATGAAATGATTAATGTTAATAACAGATGATTTTGTTGACCAGTACCTACAGCAATCCTGGGGGTTTGGGCTAGACCTCCTAATACCCAAGGACCGGCTTGGGGTGCGGTGTTTTTCCCTCCTGGCTATCGGCTGGGAGGAAGTACCCAGTATATCTGGGGTGCGGTGTTTTTCGCCCTAGCTATCGGCTTGAGGCCCGGTTTCCCTCGATGACAGCTGTCGCGAGGAAGTACCCAGTTTACCTGGGGTGTGGTGTTTTTCCCTCATGGCTATCAGCTGGGAGGAAGTACCCAGTTTACCTGGGGTGCGGTGTTTTTCGCTCGATGACAGACGTCGCGAGGAAGTACCCAGTTTATCTGGGGTGCGGTGTTCCCTCGCTAGTTCGGCTAGGAGGAAGACGTAGCCTCGGACGAGTAAGACTCTGTGTGAGCATCGGTCCGCGTGTTTTACTGGGCTGTCGGCTTTCAGTATGTTGGGATACTGTGGCTCACTGGTCGACAAACTAATAAAATATATAAGTGTTAATAATAAATGTGGTAGTAAAGAAAGTGGAAAGTGAATTGTGATTGTGAAAGAAAGTGGTTGTGAATGAAATGAAAATGAAGGAATACGAGTTATGAGTTGTGTATGAAAAGGAATGGTAATTGCAGTATGTGGTTAATTTAAAATGAAATAGTAAAAGAGACACGTGTTAATATGAATAGTATGAATTAACTATATTATGTAAATGATTATTAAAGTAAAATACAGTATGGTATGAGTTGTTACACCTTGGAATTGTGTCAAGGAACTACCTGCCCGCTATTTCTGTGGAAATGGTGGGAACTACCTGCCTTGGCACAATTCGCAGGGTGAGTGGATATAATAGTGGTAATGATTGATGAAAATGAGAAATAAAGTAAAGTGAAGATGATAAGTGATTGAAGTGATTAATAACCAAGCTATCGGCTTGAGATGTGATGTGATATTACCCAAACTGTGTGTTTGGGGTGCGGTGATTATTACCCAAGCTTCGGCTATGGGGTGTGATATGTTGTGGCCCCAGATTGTGTTTGGGGATTAAGTGGAAATAATAATAAGATTTATTGTTTATAAGAATGAGAAATTACTAAAGTGATATAATAAGATGTGAATGAGCTATAAAACGTGGTTTTGATGCAATGAGTATAAGTACTCTAATTAATGAGGTGTTGATGATGTGATGAAATGTGAGTAAATCGCATGGGCAATGAGATGTGGTAATTATGTCCTAAGATATGACGGAAGGTGGTATTATGAGAATAGGTGCATATGTTTATGATGCGATACTTTTTAGGGCAAAAGCCAAAGTACCCCCCCAACGTTTGCCCTGAGTACAAAATGCCCATACAACGTTTGAAAAAGTACAATAAACCCATTATTCCGTTAACTTAACCCTTTCCGTTAAGTTATAATTATTAAATTACTTTTTTACCCTTACACTTTCATATTCAATCTCTAAACTGAAAACCAAATCGGCTGACCAAAAAATGACCAAGTAATGTGGAAAATGCTTTCTCATATGCTGCCTGCATATTGTGGGGTTGAACAGTGTGGGGTTGAACAGTGGAAGTAATGTGTCTCTTAAAGCTAATTGGTTTCTGGACAATACTTGTTCTAAGTAATGATTTAGATTCATGATACTGCATTTTGGATTGATTATGTGAGTCATGTGACATATACTGCGTTATCTTCCTACAATAGCCTTAAATGGCTTTGAAGATGTTATGATATCCTGAGATCCAAATGCAAACAGTTTCCATTTTGCCACTATCCGTAAACAAATTAGACGCTTAGCATCTAGTTAGTAAGTTCTTTTAAGGAAAGTGCCATCTGCAGTTGAACTAATTCCCTGATTGCTTCTTTACATAATTTGCCAATCCTTTTAAGATGAATCATCTGCTATATGTGTTGGCATCTTTCCAAGTAAGTTGCATTTTCTGCTTTTCTTTAGATTTCAAAACAATTTCCTTAGGTGTAGTTGTTTCCTTTCTTAATGAATGTGCTTTTCTTTTTTTTCTGAAGGCAATTTTTGTTTTGTGGAAGACGAAGTCCTGTGTGTTCATTTTAAGGCACATTAATCCTAATACATGATTGTCCTCTATGCCCCGTTGTTCTTATGGCATTTTGTGGTATATCGTATTGTGGTATATCCTCTATGCCTATTTCCATTGAAGTGCGTTGTAACTCATGGAGCACGAAATTGAGTATAGTAAAAAACCCATACAAAATTAAGGAAAGAAAAAATAATGAAGAAAAGGAAGAAAGAGATTGAATATGAAAGGAAAAGGGTAAGGGTAAAAAAGTAATTTAATAATTATAACTTAACGGAAAGGGTTAAGTTAACGGAAAAATGGGTTTATTGTATTTTTTCAAACGTTGTATGGGCATTTTGTACTCGGGGCAAACGTTGAGGGGGTACTTTGGCTTTTGCCCTACTTTTTATAACATACTAAAATAAATACTTGTATTATGAGATTGGGTATGAAAATGGTTATTAGAGAAAGTATGTTGTGATATGAGTTTGTGTACCTTGGAAGTGTGTCGGGGAACTACTCGCCTGCTATTTCCGTGGAAATGGTGGGAACTACCTACCTCGGCACAACTTCCAGGATGAATGTGTGTGTTGATGACATAATATAAGTAAATGAAACGCATGGTTAAATAGAGTTGGAGAAATGATGTAATAACATCATGTAGTTATATTAATATAAATAGTGAGATGCTGATATGACGATAAGTGTGGAAAGATGAATATTCTTATTATACGAATGTAAGATAAGTATATATATATATACGAGGTTGATGTGAAGTGTATTATGAAATGTGGGAAGTTATGGATAATTAAATAGATGAATGCAGGTTTGGTAGAGTATTTGATATGTCATTGTAGTGATGATGTTGTTGTATTCAAGATTCAGGTTGGCTTATTTTAATTCGGCATTCGTAAGTTTAATTTATTTTCTTTATACTATTTTAATTTGTTATCTGATTAATAACTATACTCACACCAGAAATGGCTAACCCCTTAATGTTTGGGGGGTTAGGGGAGTCGGAGGACTACCCCACTGTTGCAAGTTCTCATCTGTGCAGAGGTGAGGCGTGGAGTGGTAGTATAACTTTTTATTTTAAAAATTTGTAATATTTAGTTATAGGAATAGTGAAATTTATGATTTAAATTGTATTATGGGTGTATAAGTATGTATATGACGAAGATGAGTATAGTGTGAGGTGATGTGGTATTTTTGTGACCCGTACCTACCTCGTTGTGGAGTACCGGGTTCTGTGGTAACTTTTACAAGGATTTTTCTAAAATTTTACCTCATTTTTCAAAGAAATTTATAGTTTTTAATTGATATTTGATAATCCGTTATGAGTTTGGCCCCCAGAGCATTATATTATATTGCCTGTGTGTATCTGCTCATTTTGGCCTGGGGAGCCCATGAAAATATTATGTGGATTGTGAGCTACGGAATTTTGAGCAGAATTCTGTAAGCTTTTTGTGTTTCGGGGCAAAATTTACAGGGGAGACTCTGTCAAAATTTTTCCTGAAATACAACTTTCTTAGTTTATGATTAAAGTGATATAGAAATTGAAGGAATTGAATTTGGAGACTTAGTTTTCAAAAAAAAAAAAAAGGGGTGTTACAGTTGACCTAGCTATTCTATTTAAAATGTATCATGTGAATATTCGTTGGAACCGGAATGAAGTCTACAATCTGGAACCTTTCATGGTACACGATTCTTTTTCCTGTAGCAACGGAAAAGTAAATTTTTGTACATCAACGTATTGTTGTCCAGAATTGTAACTTCATGTCCTTAATTGTAAATATATTTATTTCTTGCATTTAAATAATTGAACTTGCATATCGTGCATTGCATAGCCCTTGATACCTTAATCCTATCCTGATACCTGTTCTCATTGTACCTGTTCATGTTGATTATTATAAAAGTATAACAAGCCAGGATAATAGGGTCGACTTAGTAGTGGACAATATATAAAAGTGTACTCGGAAGGGGATATTGGTCACAACTCATATTGGTCATTATTATCGGTCATATTGGTCATCGATTGATTGTGGATTACTGACTACAGTATCCCAATTTATCGTATATTGGTCATCGGTCATCGGGCATCAGTCATTGATCATGGATATTGCAAGATCCGAGTACACGAACCTATAGAATTAACCACTATAGTCTGAACGTTTATTTGATTGTATGCACCCGAACCTATGGTATGGGACGCAGGATTGCATGTATTAGTTAGGATTGATATAAGATGGATGAACTTAAGATTAACACTGAACACGCGCATGACTCATGTTTATAAGTTATATGACTTGTGGTTACAAGTTACATGTTATCTGTTACAAGTTATAAGATTCCTGTTTACAAGATTACATGATTCCTGTTTACATGACATCTGTCCCGATTGGTTATATTCTAAGACTTGTTCCATTTGTCACTTGCATTACACTTGATTATGCTGTATTACAATTACATCTCTAGTTCTTGTTTCTCTTCCTGTCCAGTTCTTGTTTCTCCCATGCTATATATATTGTCTCTCGTTATCATCGTTGTTCATTGAATTTCCATTTCTTATTGCTTTTCCGATTATGCCTTGTTTCATGTCCCTATTTTTTTTGTTACTACTTGCGGACCGTAACTTGCTCTAACGGGTATCATCTATCTTTTTTTGAGTTAATACTATACAGATACAGCGATGGGATCCTGAAGAACTCGACAGACTACTATTTCATTGTGTATTCTCGGGCATTTTGTAAGTTCTTGTATCTCAGATATTGGTTATTGCATTACATTATTGTTCCTGTGATTATTATTGTATTGTTGAGCTTGCTGGTATTGTACAGCTTATGGATGATATGAGTTGGTACACTTATATCATTCGATGGGCCTCAGTTGCGTGCCCGTGTTTTCGTATAATGGGAAACGGGGCGTGACAGGGACCATCTCCCATATCTTCTTACAAAGGCTGTATATGTTATGTTAGTTTCATCGATGACTTCACTCTATACACATGGGTGTTCCTTATGCGTCACCGATCTGAGATTCCTACAATTTACCAAGTTTTTATGACCATGATTCACACTCAGTTCGGTGGGCGCATCAAAACCTTTCGCTCAGATGTTGCCCATGAGTACACTTTCACTACTATGCGATCGATTCTTCAGCTCACGCCACACTTTTTCAGCAGTTATGCCCTCACACACACAAACAGATTAGTGTAGCTGAAAGCAAACATCGTCAGACTCTTGAGACGAATCGCGCTCTTTTACTCTCATCTTCTGTTCCTCGTTCTTTCTGGGTTGAAGCTGGCATGACCTCTGTCAATTTCATTAACATCACTCCCTCATCTACCCTATCTGGTACGACACCATATGAGGTCCTTCATCACTTACCACCAGACTATAGTATGCTCCGTACTTTTGGGTGCACCTGTTACATCATCCTCCCTCCCACTGAGCGCACGAAGCTGACCGCTCAGGCAGCTAAGTGTATCCATCTAGGTATCGGTTCTGAGCACAAAGGCTATCATTATTTTGATCCTTCAGCACGTTGTGTCTGTAGGCATGTTTCCTTTGAGGAAGACTCTCCTTACTACATATCATCTCCTGAGGATACTAGCTTTCATGACTCATTAGTTCCCTTGACTACCACCATGGACATATCTTCACGCATTCCCTTCGATCCCACTCCTTTGGCTCCTCTTCCTTCCTATACAGGCATTACACCTATTGTTCCTTCTACAAAGACACCACCTACGTCACCATAACATCATGCACCCACACCACCATCATCCCCATCACTCCATGTCTGCATCCCCACCACTCCATGTACCCACCCCACTGACCTCACCTCCATACCCTGCCAATCCACCACCCATCTGTCAGTCTATATGTTTCACTTCGGGTATTCCATCGGCACGTTATACACCTGATGCCACTAGTCCTTCTGACCAGTTTGACTTTGCCACCTTAACTTCCTTCTCACCACAGTTTCATGCAAAGCTCGCTGCTACACACTCCATAAGTAAGCCCAGTACCTATCAGTAAGCAAATCAATATCCCGAGTGGCAGGAAGCTATTGCAAAGGAGTTCTGCGCATTTGACCAAACTGTCACTTGGGATGTGGTTCCACTGCAAGTGGGCGTCCAACCTATTAGCTGCAAGTGAATCTTCAAGGTCAAATATCGACCTGATGGCTCCATTGAGTAGCACAAGGCTCGTCTGGTTGCTCGAGGCATGATATTAATTATGACAAGACTTTTGCTCCAGGTGCACAAATGAATACAGTTTTCACTCTCTTTATCGTTGCCGACATCCACAAGTGGCCGTTATATGAGATGGACGTGAAGAATGTCTTTCTTCATGGTACCTTATCTGGGGTTATTTACATGCATCCTCCTCCTAGCCTTACCACACCACTTCATGTTTGCCGTCTACATCGAGCTATATATGGTCTGAAACATGCCCCTCGAGCCTGGTTTAAGTGTTTTCGTCGTGTCATCACACATGCCGGTTTTAGTCAGAGTTCCCAGGACCACTCTATGTTTATACAGTCAACATCGCAGGGAAGGGTACTTCTACTATTATATGTTGATGATATTATTATTACTAGGGATGACTATGCAGGCATTGCATCCACCCAGAATACCTTCACCAGTAGTTCCATATAAAAGACCTTGTCAGATTGCGCTACTTTTTTGGGTCTAGAGATTGCTCATGGATCTCGGGGGATACTCATTTCTCAACAGAAATACACATCAGACATTATCTCCACTGCATATCTCTCTGATAGTCGATCAGCTGATACTCCCTTAGAGCTTTACGTGAAGCTTCGTCCCACAGATTGTCAGCTCCGTCCTAATCCCACTGGATACAGGCAGGTTGTGGGATAGCTTGTCTACTTATGCATGACCAGACCCGATATTACTCATGCAGTCAATGTTGCCCATCAGTTTGTTTCCGCTCCTACATCAGTTCACTACAGTGCTCTTCTTCAGATTCTCTGATATCTTCGAGCCACTATCATTCGCTCATTATTCATTCCTTCTACATCTAAATTGGAGCTTAGTGTATATTTTGATTCAGATTGGGCAGGTGATCCTACTACAGATGGTCTACCATAGGTTTGTGTCTATTTCTTGGTGATTCAATGATCTCATGGCGAACCAAGAAATAGACAGTTGTTGCATGTTCTTCCACAGAAGCTGAGTACAGAGCGATGACAGCTACTACTGTAATACCCCGATTTTCTTAATATATATATATAAAGATTAATTCTTTTTTAGTATGCTCGTGTAGCACGTGGCTATTACTCCATGATGTATAAATTATATTTTTCCCTATAAATTACTTGCTTTAAAGCCCAATGTTAATTTGTCTATTTTTTCTTTTAATAAAATTTATTTTGGCCCAAATTGGTTTTAAGCCCATGGATTATAAACTCTCTTATTATTTTTTTCCACAACTTGTAATGTAACATTTTTCTTGCTCTATTTTATCCCGGGTATTAATATGCTATTTGTAGGGTGTGGTTGTGTGTACACGTGCACTCAACGTACACGTGTATTAGGCACAACTCTTTGGCCGGTGTTGGGAGAGAGTGGGCTAGATCATGGGTAGTTACCCTGAGTTGTGGGTAGTTTTTGCAACCCCCAAATCAATCTCAGCCCTTAATCCTCCAACTCCCTAATAGATCTCAACCCTTCATCTTATTTGTCTTCTAGTATAAATACCCCCCTACTTTCCCTATCTCTTTTACACTTAAAATTCCCTGAGTTTAAAGAGAGTATCTGTGAGTTGTGTGGGAGCTCTTCTGTGGAAGCAAGCAGCATTGCTGGAGATTTTGGTGTGGAGCAAAGGAACAAGAAGTGCTGTGTTATTGAAGGACTTTGCGGGATTTCGGTTTATTTCTTCATACAAGGTGGGTGTTTCTCAGGACTTCTAATGTAGGAATAATGCTACAATGGCTATGATTGATATTATGCTATAAAAGTGATTTAAATGCAGTAGAAATTGCTTGAACTTGCTATTAATATTGGAACGAGGCTGTCGGTACAGTCGGCTGCCATGTGAGCCAGTCGACTGGTACGAGACATTAATTCGCATGATTGCAATGATAAACGTGTGTATAAATGAACATGATGGTATGAATACTATTTGCATGGTTTTCCTATGACACATATGCTGGAGGGGAGGTAAATGAATAAAAAAGAGCTCATGGTAATTAATAATTTTGAAATTGTCGAAGCAGTCGACTGATAGTGTGTTAAGTCGACTGGTACCTCAAATCTGACTGTGACTGTTGGGTAGTTTCATAAACTGATATATTTTCATCGTGTGGACCCAGTTTGATGACTTGGGATTTACATCTTTATTGTTTTAAGACATTGTGGGCATATGTGAATGCATGTTTAAAGTATTTTTCCTTAACGGAAAGGACATGGTAGTAATTTGATGATCCATGTTGTAGTGTTACTGAATGATAAGAGACCTTGTCTGTGAAACATGAATTTTTGTGTACTGTTAGTTGACATCATGATGAAATGCACGTAAGAACTGTAAATGATTTATTGAAATTAGATCTGTCCAGTCGACCGATTGTGTGTAGCAAGTCGACTGATCTGGACATAGAATTATGCTGATAAAATTGCTAAGACAGACGACTGAAGTGTGAACAGTCGACTGGTGTGTGACTAATATTGTGAACTGGAAAGTTGCGGGACAGGCGACTGGTAGTGTATACAGTCGACTATCCCGAGCCCTTTTGATAACCCTGTATGTGACTGTATAAGTCGACTGGCATTCTTCCAGGTCGACTGTACAGAAAGGACTTTGACATATTTGAATTCATGTTACTTTGCTGTTGGTAGTTGTGAACTGTATGATTAAAGTCAATGGATTCTACTTGTGGTTGCATGAATTGTGTAAATGAATCATAGATGAGAAATGGAAGATTAAATGAAATTATGAAATGTGAAATCATGATGGGAAAAGTCTGTGAGACTCAAAAATGAATGATGAGCTGATGATGCTCAATTGGATATTGTGAATGTGAAATTGAACGGAAGAGTAGCTAAGTCTCCCCGGCAGTGAATGAAATGATATTGAGAATTAGACCAGGTTGGTCAAGTGAAATGAAATGATAAGTCCGGATGATGGAGAGGCTAACTCTAGAGATTGATTTTCATTCATGATTCTAATTAAATTAATACATAGTGTGGAGGTGATGAAGGTGAGAGAAAAACATGAGTATGAGAGCTAGGGTACGGTGCGGGTGTGTGAGCCGCAGAATGCATGCTTGACGAGTCAAGACATGGCGCGGGCACAACTCAGTAATGATCGGACTCTAGTCACGCTTATGGGATGTTTTGGTGACTGCAAGAGGAGTGTGTTCAGGGAGGAGGCTGAATTGTCGCAGAATGCATGCTTGACGAGTCAAGACATGGCGCGAAATTCTACTCCAGGGGCCAGGATACATGCTTGTACTCATAGATTCATTTAGGATACTCATTGGAATTACAGAAGTAGAATAAGTCATGGCGGGGGATTGAACCCTACAAAAATGAAGATCGTTTAAGGGGCTTGCACTCGAACCTATGTAGTATGGGATGCATAGAATTCGAACAAGTGTGCATTAGTGTCATGATTAATTAAGTAAATTGCATTAAGGATTTAAGTGCACAATCACGACACGACATCATTAAAAGTTTCCCCTTATTTGCATGTTTATGTTGAACAAGTTTGTGATTTGTAAGAAATGAGACTCATTATACTGTTTCTGGCATAGAGAGGATGGCCATGTATAATTATCGTCGGTTGAATAAACTGACGTACCCACAGTTTTTATGCAGGATATAACTACATGTAAAAGGAATGGATGCATAAAGAGTTCATTATGCTGTTGTTCATTTATGTAAATATTGTATATCTCGCTTCCGCTCTGTAAATTCAAATGTAATGTGTTGTAAACTCTGATGTAAAAGAAAAGTTTAAATTTCCTTGTAAAATTGTATGTGAAGAAAGTGAAAAGATCCTGTAGAACATCTTGAATTCAGTAATTTGGGATTCGGGGCGTTACAACTACTACTAATTTTTATTCCTAATATAGATTGACAACACATGGAACATTGCGAGAAAATGTGCTCATGTCTTGAAGAGCAACGCTTCAAAGGCATGCAAGGAATTGGCAAGAGAACTCCTACTTCCATGTCGTACTTCTCTTGAAGAAGTTGGTGACAGTTCGCGCTTCGATGCCCTTCTACGCTCAACCGAAATACCAACTCAAACGACCCGACCAAACGTAAGCCGAGCACCACCTCCACCCCAACAAACAGTTGAAGCAGAACCCCTCGCCCCACTTCGAAGTCAACCACAAACTCCTTCACATCCTCCGAGAAGGGGTAAGAGTGTTCGCTTTCCTCCTACACACAGTGAATTGGCAACCCCTGAGATTGAAGTAGTTGGAGGTGGGCAAGAAGGAGATGTTGGTCCAAGTTCTCCTGCGACAGAAGAGATTGGGGATCGTAGGAGGAAAGTCCCGGCTCGAAAGAGGAAGAAGCCACAACAATATACGCCTAGTTAATTTTTTTCATGAATCAACTTTATGCGTAGGTTGTTGTACTTTTAATGGAGTTTTCATGTAATTCTAAGAAAATGTTGATGACAACTAGTTTGATGTTTTGTAAATGTATGTTTTTGAAAAAATTGAATTAACTTGATGAGTGTTTGGGTTGTATGAATTCTGTGCTTGAATTTGAAGTGCACTTGAAAATTGTGTAATGGTAGTCTGTGCTTGAATTTGATGTATTGAATTTGATGTATGAATTCTGTCCTTGAAGTTGTTGAATTGCTGTGATGAGGAGTTGAAGAGTTCAAAAAAACTTGAAGCGATGTGATGAATTAATGAGTTGAAATGTATTGAAGTGGAGTAGGAGTTCTGTGCATGTTTTAAGTGGGAAACAGCAATAACAGAAGTCGTTATTGCAAATAACGGCATATGAATCCTGTAACGTTCTTTAAGATAACGGCATCAGTTAAAAGGCAAAATTCGAAAAGTTGGGACATCTGCCAAACTTTCTGTATTCACAGTCGTTCTCCAAAATAACGGCATCAATTAAGGATGTCGTTATCTTGAATAACGGCATCTCCTAAGAATGCCGTTATCTTGAATAACGGCATCTCTTAGGTGTCAAAAATTAGAAATTTTGGTACTTCTGACATTCTTTCTGTCTTCACAGTCGTTCCTCTAAATAACGACATCTTCTGAATATGTCGTTATTCAGGCATCTTTTTATGAATAGTAGTGCATGTTTTTTGTGCATGTTTTTTGTGCATGTTTTGTAGAAATAAATTACTGAAATCAAATTTACTCAAATTCAACAACCATTCACTCCAAAAATCTCATGCTTAACTATTTAAACGTAAATTACTCAGGATAAAACAAAAGCTCTCTAATTCATACAAACTTAACGATAGATTTTACAATATTAATACAATAACCAGTTACAAGTAGAAGTACTGGTAGACTGTGAAGTCCCCACACTCTGTACATTCTTACAACTTCGTCTATTGTGTCCACTCACTCCGCATTTCGAACAAACTTTCCTAGTGCTCCCACCATGTCGAGCATTCATGTCATTGCAGATACGAGTACTCTTTGGTCGCCCTTTTACCCGACGAAGACTTGAATCGGCTATGAGCACCGATCCACTTTGTGTCGGCCAATAAGATTCGTCTGGAATAGGATTGAAAGTTGGTACCCATGTTTTTGCTAATGAACCGGTAGAGTAAAAGGCATCAATGTACGGTTGATAATCAAGCGCACGGGAAGCACATGCCGCTAACACATGAGAGCATGGAATGTGATATAGTTGGAATTTCCCACAAGTGCAAGTTCGGCTCTCGAGGTCTACCGTGTGCCAATGTCCACCCTTTTGATATCCACTATCCATTCTAATGCCCGTTTTCACCCCAAAAACACCTGACCGATTATTAAACATTATTGCCTCATGTAAATTGGATTTTTCACGGCGTACATCAATAAGATCCTGAATGCGTGGTGCCCATAATTTACCTTCACTGATAAGCGTCTCCGCGGTTTCACGGTGATCAGTGAAATACATGTTTAGACAAAAAAAATATATTCTACAATTGCGGTGACAGGCAAGCTACGAACACCTTTTAGAACCGAATTAAAAACTTCCGATAGATTTGTAGTCATTATACCATATCTACGACCTCCATCAGCAGAAAGTGCCTACTTCTTAATCGCTTTCTCCTTCAACCAATTAGCCCCATCAGCATTGCTCGCTTCAAGTTGTGCCATCTTTTTCTCAAACTTCTTCCACTGATTTTGACACGCAATCATCTTCAACTTACTCATCAAAAATTTATAACCAAATTTTTTATGGAAATTGCTAGCAAAATGCCGCATACAGAAGCGATGATATGCAAATGGTTCCTTCCATGTACAGAACTCATTTTGCATTGCTGATAAAATACCGGCATGCCGATCAGAAATGACACACAAACCTGCACGATCTGTGACGAAGCACCGAATATAGTTCATGAACCAAGTCCACGTCTCTATGCTTTCACCGTCAACTAGTGCAAACGCAAATGGAAACAACCTACCATTTGCGTCTGGTGAAACAACAATCAACAAACAACCTTCATATTTCTCGTACAAATGAGTGCCTTCTACACTTATAACTGGTCTACATGCCTTAAATCCTTCAATGGAAGGACCGAATGCCCAAAAAACACCCTTAAAAGTTTCTTTGCCCGGACCGGACGCAATCTTCGCCCAATGTACAGCCGTATCAATCAGGGATCAAGCAAAGGAAGTATGTTGGTTATTACATGTTCATGTGATTCGCGTGGTGTACATATTGTTGAGTTAAATCTGGTTAGAACCAAGATCGAGTAATACACCAATCAAAGTCAGACATCCATAAGATAGTCATATTTGATCGACACATTACTCAAGACCCAGGCTCTGATACCACTAAAAACATGTCACGCCCCGCTTCCCAAAATACGGGAATACGATCTCATGACGTAGGCCCAGCGAATGATTTTAATATCATTCATAAGCTGTACCAGTCTCAATTCAATAATACTCAAAAAATTATATCACAGCCACGCAATTAATAACATCACAGAACAATAATTGAATTCAATAATTTAATATTCCAACATGATAATAATACTGAAAAACAAGTAGTAGTTACGGGTCAAAAGTCCGGGATACAAATCTAGATAAACCAAGGGATTACAATGAATGAAGAAGAACATGAAAGGAAATAATTTATTATCATGCAGTTGCTCCAATCTAAAAGTACTGCTCGCCAACTCCTTCTGGCAATTCCTCAGGCTCTCCTGTGGCTGGGTTAACTAAAGAAGAAAAATAAATGTCCTTAGAGCAAATACGGACAGCAAGTAGTGAACAACAGAGAGTAAAGGAGTAAGGTACGTGTAGGAAATATGAATCAAGATCAAATTTGCAAGGGCAATAATGTTACTAATAGCAATAATCTTTATCAAGTGTATATACATGTCAATTTAAGTTCATTAGAGTGTCATTTCTCCTATCTAGTGCACGTACTACTGCATCCCATACTACAGGTTCGATGCACGCACAACAGTGTTCGTTTTAGACTTCGTGGTGGGGTCTACAGAGCTTGTACTCGGTGTCAATAACAATCAATTACCATTTGCAATCAATCAATTTCCAATTATTCAATCAATCATTCACAATCATTACTTCTCCTTCCATGTCAATACAATATCAATATAGGCCTTACCGAGTACATTTTATGAGACTGTCCACTACTAGGTCAACCCTTATAAACCCCGACTTGTTTAGTATTTTGTTATTAAGTCATTCATGCTCATGCAAGTGTATATAAGGATGTCAAGGAAACGATAATGATGCAGCAATATGATACATTACACAATAATAAGTAAGAAGTAATAAATCTGAAGTAGCTGACACAGTTACACTAAAACAGGTATAACTCCTAGACTACAACTCCAAATTCGAACTTCCAGTATGCTACGGACATCTAGACAGATAGGGCTACAAGTTATATTCAGGAACTTTCTTCTAATTCGGACTGTATCTAGGTCAAATATACTGTTCTTTACGGTTCAGCTGTTCTGGCAGCAACTAGATGTCAACTTTTAAGGGGTGAAAACATGGTATAAATATGTTATAAAAATCTACAAAAATTTGAGGTGAACCCTCAGCATGTGTGTAAGGTTCCTAGAAAATTTCAGAGCATTCTAACACTATTTGCATGGTATTTCACTATCAATTATGTCGATGGTATGGTAATTCTGCAGTCTGAAAATACAGACCAGCAAGGACTAAAAAGTTGGTAACTCACAGCTCGGGACTCCAATTTAGGATCCGTCGCTTGGGTTAGAAATTAGACTCAATAGGCTAAAACTCTCTTTTATATCCTGTGCTAATCCTCAGTTTAACAGGGTCGAGACCTCTGTGCTAAACAGTACATGCAACAAGAATTTTATAAAAACTATCACGTATATTTTCATTAAAGTGGCAATTAACGTGCTACTATATCATGGGATGCATTACAATATTATACGACGATTAGAATGTCCTTTTCTGTGTACAATTCAATTTATGAAGTCATTAATCAATTCACGATTGTCTCATTCAATCAATATGTACAATCACCATTCATTTCCTTTGTATACAATTCTATTCATTTTATTTATGTCGATTATGTCTATATAGTCTTAGGTTTGAGCCAATGGACAATTATAAGAGGTCAAGAGTACGTCGGGTTAGCTCGTGTAAACCCTCGATACTCTTAACGAGAAGGGACACAAGGCAAAGTTAACGATATTTAAATTGGAACTACTTGCATAAGAGGTCAATTAATCTTGAACTAGAATAAGGAAAATAGTTCAAGTGGACTTGCCTTTTTTTGTTGCAGTCGATTCAATAAGATAAGAATAACGGGATCAGAATCCCGGGGAGCAATCCCAAGAGCACGTGCAAAATGCGCGTGAAGAACTCAACAGCAAATAGTACCAACAATGAGTTATTTTCCCCACACTGGATCAGTCAGAACAGCGAACAGCCGATGGGATCTGGCGTGGCCGAACAGCAAACAGCAACGGCAGCGAATCAGAGTTCATCCACGCAGCGGATCTGCGCCAAACACGGGACAGCGACGCAGCAGATCGAGCGCGCCGAACAGCAAACAGCGGGAGCGACGAATCGCTGTTCGTCTTCCACCTCTCGACAGCGGAGGAGAGAGAGAGAGGCAGCATGACCCTGGCGACGAGCGGTGGGGGTTCGCGACGACTGCGGTAGCGGAGCGGCGTCGTGACCACGGTCGGGAAGCGACGGCGGCGATGCAACTCCGGTGAAGGCTCTGTTTTGCTTCGAAAAATAGGGGAGAGCGGAGTGAAGTGGTCTGGGGTCTTCGACGGGGCTTGGATGACGAAGAAGAGAGCGGTAGGGGTGAGAGGCTCACGGCGATGTGAAGGAGGTGATCGGTGGTGATTGAAGGTGACGATGGTGCCGGTAATGGAGTGGTGGTGTTGGCGGTTGGTTGGTTCGATGGTGCTCCGATGGCTTCTAGGAGTTTGGTGATGGGGTGAAGGAGCGAGACGGAGGTAGGGGGTGATATGGCAGAGGGTTAACGGTGGTGAAGTGGTGGTCGGGGCGACTGGCGATTGGAGTTGGGCGAAGCTTTGGGTTTGTTCGGTTGTGGGTGAATGTGAGAACGGGGAAGGGGGTGAGCGGGAGATTGATGAAGGAGAGTTGGGTGTTTTGGTTGGTTTTGAGAACCAGGAGAGGGAGAGAGAACGGGGGAGAGAGAGAGAGTTAGTTAGTTAGATTGGTTCTGATTTGTGGAGAAGTGGGGTTGTTTTTAACGTAACAAATAAAGAGGAGATCGTGGGGAGTTGGAGAATTGTGGGATTGAGGGAGAATGAGTCTGTGTTTTTGTTAGGGGAATTGGGTTGTGGGTAGATTTAGTCTAGGATCCAATATCCAATAAGGGAATGGGCTTGGGCTTGAATGTAGTTGGGCCAAAAAGCAACAATAGAATAAATAATTGAAATTAGTGAGTCCATAACATGACAAAGGCCCAGATACAATAATTAGGGAGGAAAATACATCAATAGAAATACAAAAATAATAACCCGTACAATCGGGAACAGGGGTTACACGTTTGGTCGATATATAACTCAATCGTGTTCCAACTATAATTTGGATCAAGTGTCTTACCCATCATGGACCTCAGAGAATTATCATTGTCTACGGGTACCAACATGAAATATTGCACGTCCCCTTTACCAGCAGCATAACGGGCTCTGATTTTCACAGTCATTTCACTTCTATCCCAATTGGTGACTTCATATATCTTATCTATTAATTCTGAGTACATAAAGTGGCGGGGAGCCCAAATAATTACTGGTTCAACATCACTATAAGAATATCCAATCTTGGGATCTTTAATTACTTCACCCCCAAAATATAACTAGATAGGGATATCAAATTTCATACCTAACCATAAAAATTCAAACATGTTCAAGTCATTCACTACTCATAATATGCATAACATGAGAATACATATCAAAGATACGGTTAAGATAATAATACCTTCAAATTAGACCGTACCGCCGCTAGCTTGAAAAATCGTTGTGGATGAAGAATGAAATGAGAGTGGGAGTAAGGAGGTAGGATATATAAAATTTTAGAGCACTCCAATGGTTGGAATTTTTTGATTTAGGGATCTAGAGTTTGTGGGTTACGGGAGTGAAGAGAGATAGAGAAAAAAAAAATGAATGACAAGGGGTAGGAGAAATGTTTGGGAGAATATGAGTATAGGTAACTGCGCAAATTAGAAACTAACTGATGTCGTTATTCAAGATAACAGCATCAATATAAACCTTGTCGTTCTCTCAGAGAACGGCATAGGTTAATTTACTTTAACATTTCTCTCTCAGCTCACAATTGAGACTGTTTCCTCTTTGGACAAAAAGTAACAGATGCCGTTATTTGGAATAATGGCATGAAATTTTTTTTCAAACAGATGCCGTTATTGGGAAGAACGACATCGAAATGACCTATGCCATTCTCTCCAATAACGTTTGTTGCTGACGTGTCCTTAACAAGGGCAGATCGCTAATTGTTTTCGAAAGTGGGTCAAGGTGCCAAATATTTTCAAAAAGTGGGTCAGTGCGGCAAAATTTTCTGGGTTTCTTTGGTCGCTGCCTGAATTTCACGGGTTCGAAACCCGGGTTTAACACCTATTTTTTTAAAGGGAATTAATGCGGATTTAATTCAATTAAGGAGTCCTAATGCATTTGAAAATTTGGCAAAAAATTCTAGTGTTTACAAAATGTGATAGAGAATTTATTAAAAAATAATTTCTAGATTTTAAAGTATATATTGAGTAGTAAAAAGAGACTTTTGAGATGAAGAGGAATTTGTTCTCAATATTAATTATTTTAAAAACTTGATTTTTATTCTTAGAAGAAAAATAATAAAGTTTTGATATGAGAAGTAAATTGTCTTGATGACCTTATGCATTCATATTGAATATTTGATTTCTATATGAGCTTAAATTAAGTAAGGTTAGATGAATCTATGAGAAAAATTATTGTTTTGAAAGAGTATGAATAAAGGATAGGAAAATGAATTATGATGAGCTTAAGACATTTGTTTATTGAAGGTATGAATACCCATGAAGCTTGTACATGAAAACTGAGATTTAGAGTTAGTGAAACCTCATTACCGACATTATTGAAATAAAAGATGTTGAGATGTGAATTTTGAAGATGTGGCCATGAAATCATTTTGATAAAAGTTGATTAAGTCCGGTTGAAGGCAAAAACTAATTCTAGGTTGGAAAATTGTTCATGTCTAGAAATGAAGTAAGTAGGCACTTAAGTGAAGACGTAGTAAACCTGGGCAAATGTAAGTGGGGTGCTCTATATAGTCGGCGGTGGACTCCGAGGCTATAAACCCAGTTGGTGGACTGAGGTTGCTCAGTGGGAGACAGGCTTTTTTATTTAAATCCGGGACAAGGAGGACGAGTCGGTGGACTCCGGGATCTTGAGGAGTCCGGCGGATAGTTTTGTTTGCTGTCTCTAATGTATATACGTATACCGGGCTAGAGAGTCACTTGCGGGATGATTCACACGATGTGGGATCTGTGATAACAGTCAGTAGTGAACTCCGGGGCTGAAATTCAAATTTGTAGAATGATCTGAACCTTGTTTTATTACCGGGTAGTTATCATAGCGAGGGATCGAACCCTTTATTGTGGAGTACGTTGGCGCTTGCCCTCGGACCTATGTAGTATGGGATGCATAGAATCCGAACAAGTGTACATTAGTGTCATCCTTGTATAAAATTGTGTGCATTCGGCATTAAGGCATGACATACACTTATATATTTTAGAGTAGTCACATTTCTACACTTTATTTCATTCAAAATTGTGATTTTTAGTTTAAGTGTGGAGATCGTTATGCTATCATCGGCATAGAAAGGATAGCCGTGTATAATATTTCGTCGGTTGTAATCATCTGACATGCCCACAGTTTAATATACAGGAAAATGGGACTGTCAAAGAGATATGAAGTTGATTTTGATGTTGTTGATTTATTAATTGTTAAGAAATGTATAAGTTGTATATTATTTCCAAGTTGAATTTTATTTCATTGTAAATTTTATTCTTCCGCTGTGTAAAACCAAGTTGTATTTGAACTCTGATGTACTATTAAAAGAGTTTTAAATTTCCTTGTAAAATTATACGAAGTGAAGTAAAGATCCTGTGAAATCTCGAATTCAGCCTTATTTGGAATTCGGGGCGTTACAATAGCACACCTCCAATCAGACTTACAATGTAAGCACGTGTGTAGTACTGGACGTCTTCGTTAGTGAAGTCTTCTTTGAAGTTCCCTGTGAACCTTTTCTTCAGTCATGTCAGTTGGAGGGATTTATCGTCAAAAACTTCTTTCAATTTTTTTTCTTCTTCTTCAACTTGAACTACAGCTACAGCTTCATCTTCATATACTACCCTAACTTCAGCTGCAACTTTAGCTTTCTTTGCAGCCTATTCAGCTTCTAAATCAACACCGAGGTAATCACGTACAATTGATACTCGATTGAAGTCCATATTTCCCCTCACGGCCACCCCATCTATCGGAAGCCTGGACATCATCGCTACATCTTGGAGAGTGACCGCCATCTCTCATACCAGTATATGGAATGTATGTGTCTCCGGCCTCTATCGCTCGACAAGAGCTGTAAGTAAGTGTCGATCGAGCTCACACCCCCCATCAATCCGACTCTGTAGAAACCAGCTTTGACCAAGTATGCATAGATACGTGGGTCCATGGGAAGAGTACCGCGTGCGTTCGGAAGTTACATTTCTTTGCTAACCCATCCCATATGGCTTGAGATCTATATATGTGTTGTAACGTGAGTACGCTTGGGTTTTCTAGTCTTGGAGGTATATGTCCAACCGAAGACGACGCACCGACATCGATGAAAGAAGGATGGTGGCCACCAACCTACACGAACGTATACAATCTTGTTACTATTGATACAATGTTATATATTCATATTCAAAACTAACAATAAAAAAAATCTTACTTGTTTAAACCGTTGGCCACTACTACTACCAGATTGCCCTGACGATTCCCTCATTCTGGCCATTTCTTTATCAACAATAATACCACAATTCTCTGTAATAAACATCTATTCATATAGATCAAATAAAATTTACATAATGTAATAAACATCTATCAACAATAATAAAGAAATTACATCACTAACCATTCCATTTATAACTATAGTAATGAACATTCATTTAGCCAATTCATGATTCAATTGATATTTTGCTATACGGGTTAAGAATTACGCTTCAATGCGGTTTATAGCTCACCCGACACTTTAACCATTTTTGGGATTGTATGCTGGCATACAATGTAACACCCTAGATTTTTAAATATTGATTTTGAGATTTATAAATGAATTAAAATAATTTTTGGTGATTTAATAAATATTTTTCTGAAAATTTATCTTTTACACGTGCAATATTTTCTTGGGAAGCTCAAAGTCAGAAATTATTTTGGGGGAAACTATTATTTATTAGTAGGGATTATTTATGAATTTTCTGGATTTTTCTTATATTTAGTTGGCATATTTGTAAATATTACAAAAAGATGGGCTTTTGTGTAAAATTACCACTTGGAGTAAAAACTCCAGATTTCCGGATTTCTTGGTTGAGCATGATGGCTAGCCAATTCAGAGGTAAATAGTTGTAACACCCCGAATTCCAAATAAGACTGAATTTGAAGTTCCGCAGGATCTTTACACTTCACTTCGTACAATTTTACAAGAAATTTAAAAACTTTTATACAACAATGATTACATCAACACAGCAGAATTATAAATTACAACATGTTACATGAATTAAAAAATAACTTGAACATTTTTGTAAGCAGCATTCATTCTTTTGTCTTGTCATTCACTTTATCCTGTATAGAAACTGTGGGCACGTCAGTTGTATACAACTGACGCTATGATATAATACATCAATTTTTCTTACTTAGAAAACACACACTTGTCACAAACAAAGCTAAGGGAGACTATCTTATTGATATCGTATGTGATTGTGCACTTAGTTCTTAATGCAATTATTTATATTAGATGACACTAATGCATACTTGTTCGGATTCTATGGATCCCATAGTATATAGGTCCGAGGGCAAGCCCTTAATCGTTCTTCATCTTGTAGGGGTGATTCCCTCGCCATGAGTTAAACTACTATGGTAACTACGGTAAGTATCCTAGGTGTTTTATGAGTTACGAGCCCATGTCCAGACATCCTGGAGAAAATCACACGCACTAACATAACGCATCATGCAGGCATCCTATGGACAATTTGCCTCCGCCATGGAACGACGGCACTACGTAGTCACCGAGCACCCCACAAGCGTCGCTGACGGTACGATATCCTGGAGAAGTATCCACGCCCTGACATGACGCATCATGTGGACATCCTGTGAACACTCTCACACCGTAGATTCGAGGCCCTCATACTTATGTTTTTCTCTTACTTTCATCACATCTCCACTATGTGTCTAATCCTTAGATAATTAAATCATGAATAAAAATCAATACTCTAGAATTAGCATTACCTCTACATCGGTCTTAAGCATCAATCATGACCCAATCTTAGTCTTTATTTATCACATTTCTCTTTTAAAATTTCATTCATGCCGATGTGAAGACTTAGCTAAAATTCTAGTCTCAATTTTCTTTTCATGTACATTAAAATGAGAGTATTCATATTCACAAATTTCATGCTTCATCATGATTCTTCTTATTTCATTTTCCATACATGTTTGCATTGATTTTAATCAACAATCTCATATTTTGTTTAACTCAATATTTCCAAGGAAAAATCTCATTTTAGAACTCTACACGAAATTTCTCTTTATTCCAAAAATAATTGTGTCTTTGATTACCAAGAAAAAAATCATATTCTAAAAACTTATTAGTTCTTCTTCTCAAAATTACTTCTAATTCTCATTATAATTGGTCAAATATTATAGAAATAATTTTTATAAAGTCTAGGCATTTTTAGATTAATTCTAATATTATTCTCAATTTTTTATACATGAAAAATTTCTTTAAAATATCAAAATACAAAAAGGAAAACAAAAAAAATCAAAATGGCAAGAGGTCGGATTGAACCCAGAACCAAACCCCCGCTCGATGAACAGTGACTGTCCTAAGTCGCACCCGAGAACCAAAAAGTCCAAGCCGAACAATTGTATTATACAGAACGTAAATTATACTTAAGTTTGGGTTTCGAGTTTTGAGTAAAAATCAATTTTTAGAAAAAAAACTCGAACCCAAGACCACAAGCTCCGCTATGCTACAATTACACTCCCAAAATGCACCTACTGACCAGTAGGTCTGAGTGACTAACCGATATAGGAAAAGATTAAAAACATTTTTGTGTACACTTTCTCAAACTAGTTCTTCTTTAGCAAACTTGATTTTCCTCATTTTATTTGTACATATAAAATCTAGATCTTTTCCTGATTGTATTTTTTTTATAAAATAGTAACTTATACTTTCTTAGATTATATAAAACTCATTTTTAAACACATAATAAACTATTTTTGTTTAGTTCATTGAAAAGTAGATTATAAATACATTTTCGACATAGACATATTTCTTTTTGGAATAATTTTTTATCAAAAAAAATCCCCTTTCATTCATAATGAGTTCATACAAAAAAAAAATTCATTCTTTAACCAAGATCAAGCTCTTTAAATTAATCATATTCTTACAAAATTAATCTTTCTCTTGACAATGGATAATATTCTAGTGACTACAATATTACTCATAAATGGCAATTAAAACACACTTTTTACCACAAATCAATCTATTTCATAATCGATGAGTACTAGTTTGCATTCTATAAAATTATCCATAAGCACAATTTTTCACATATTGCATTCTACAATTTATTCATAAGCAAATTTCTCATAAAATCATAATTCATCAATTCTAGCATGCAAATACATTAGTCAAGCATCATAACACATTCTAATTAATACATTCTAACTCAATTTGCCAATTTTTTCATGTGGGTCAATTTGAGTTTCTTTTCTTATTAGTCTCTTCAAATAATTATATGGCAATTCATCATACTTATTTCTAATATGTTCACAAATCAAATCCTAGCATGGTATCTAATTTAGAAGCTTGAGAAATTGCCCACCTTATTGCAGAAACAAATAATAAACTCGTAGGAAGCTCCTTGAACGCACGAACGGTCCCCTTCTCCTCCTAAATTGTGCCACGAAATTGAGCCTTATCCTCCTTGTTTTAGTGAAACTCGAGCCCTTCCATGCTCCCCTTGATGTAGGCCGGCCTCCTCTAGTGCAAGAACAACACACACAATCTCTCAATCTTTTTACTCACACCACTCTCAATCTTTTACTCACAACTTGTTTCTTTTCTTTTCCTTTCTCTTGTAAATATTACTAGTGCAATTCATGAAGAAGATGAGGGGGGTATTTATACACTTTTCAAGCACAAATGGAGGGCTAAAATTAGTTTAGATGAGTTTAGATGAGAGACTATGATGCATTAGGGAGTTAGAACAACTATCCATGACCACATAACTACTCGCCACTCACTCTCCCTCTCTCCCCACTCCATGCACCATCCGGCCAACCCCTTGTCTCACCCAAAACACGTGCTAGTGCAATGCACATGTCACACAATGCACACCTAGTTACTAAATGTTCATGTGTTATTAATTAATTTGTTACAAAACAAGTCTACCCTACACATTGTCTCATTTAAAAGAGAATAAACTAATTGGCTTACATTAGTGGGCGAAAAATCCATGGGCTCTTAATTTATTTAATTAATTTAATTAGTGTGGGTTAGAATTAAACAATTAGGCCTTTAGGAATTAATAATAGATACTAATAGGCTTTTTAAAAGACAAGAAATAAAATACTTGTTCATGACATAAAAATAAATAATTTTTAAGGGTAAATGTACATAAATTTGCACGTGCAAAACACGTGAAATCAAACAAAACTCATATTTAATTATAAATAAAAATTCAGGATGTTACAATTTACTTTTTATTTCAATAGATTTGGTTTATTTTGCATTTCTTTAAAAAGGGTTTTTTTGTAAAATTGCCACTTAGAGGCAAAAATTACAAATTTCGTTTTCTGGGTTTGAAAACAGTGTCGGCCAAGTTTGGAGTAGTTATTTTTTTATTTTTAACTTAAGTTGAATTGGTTTGGCTAATTTCCAAGTATAAAGATTTATATATGTACAGATATATTCAAAGGGATATTTTGCAAATCTATTCAAAAACCCTAATAACCATATTGCCGGCCTATTAAAGAGGAGTGCAGCCGTCTCTTCGCTACATTACATAAAGGGTTTTCTTTATTATTGATTTCTTGAAGTTTTGAAGCGAGGAACTTGGTTTTCTTGCGAAAGTAAGGACTTTAATTTCTTATTCTTTTTATTACTTCGGTTGATTCTTCAAAAGGTGAGCGACATATATTTGATTTCTTACTGTTCTAAGCATGTCGTACATGATGATTTGTCTATTAGAAAGCATGTTAGGGATCATATGATGGTATAATGAATTGTTGATAAGTAGATGAATAAAAATTTAATCTTTTCATGAAAACTATGCTTGTGATGATTAAAACTACATATAGATGGCTTGAGATTGTTAAAGAACCTAATAAAAGTCATGAGTAGGTTGTTTTTCTTCATATGCTTACTGATTTGATTGAGTTTAATGAGTCGTATGATGGATATTGCATGAAAGTGAACAAAAATTTGACCTTTACTGTGTATGTGAGCATATAACCTATTCTTGATGTTTTGAGGAGTGAAAACATGATTATTTGCATGTGGTAACCACTTATATTCATGGGTTAACTATTGTTAGAAGTCGTATGTGTGTTTAATGAATTACAAGATGACTTATTGAATCAAAAGATCAAGTTTTGAGTGAAAGGGGGGGTTGGTTAATTTCGGGTCTGATGCTTTATGGCCAAAATTGGAATTTTGTGATTTTTGTGAAGTCTTCGATTGGATTTGAGTTGTTTTTGTACTGATATCGTTTTGAATATTATATCACTTCTAATTAATGAGATTTTGTTGATTTAACTGATGCAAATATACACATATACACACTTACATACATATATGCACTGTTTTGAAGAACTTTGTGAAAAATTACTCTCGTGTGATCTTGATGTGATTTTGAATTGTTTTATAAACTCCAGTATGTTATAAAATTTGTTCTTGATCATCTTAGGAATTTAGTTTTGCAAATTTTTGATTTTACAAAGTATAATTGAAGTATCAGTAAAAAGATGCACGAATATTAAAGCTACAGATTTTTGAACATGATGGTCGACCGCATCTATTTAACACATGAAGTGACGGTCGACTGACAATTGTGGATTTTTGGATTTTGCGTATGATAGTCGACCTCTATCTTTTTGAACTGATATGACGGTCGACTGTGAGCTGTGCTTATGGGTTGTTTTATTGGGTTTTCTTCGTTTTTCTTGAACGATTGAATCTTCGATATTACGGATTATTGATCTACTCTTTTAGATTATGTTTTTACTACAGATTACAGTATTTTACAGAAAGTTATAATTTGATTATAATAGAATTTAAATTGTATTTCTACGATTTTATAAAGTGAAATGTACATGGTTTTTGAAGAACATGATGTTTTGTGATTTTCTACGACTTTAAAAATATGATTCTCAGTTATTTAATGAACTTAATACCTTATTTCAAATTCTGAAATCTGTGAGTATATTAAGTGAATTTGGATTTGTTGATTTTCAGAAGTTTTCTTAATATGAGAGTATTGATAATGGAATTGAGAGTTTTAATGCAAGTTTTGGTGTTGATGGTTGAGTTGTGAGTCTCTAGAGGGTGAGTGGAACCCTAGTACACAGGCAGTTCAGATTTTGTGGTATGGCCAGTTGTGGTTTTGTTATTGATCAGTTGAGTTAAGTCCAATAGGGTACAACAACTCTAGGAGATTCATAATTAATTAATTAACTTAATAAGATAAGGACAGGGACTAGATGGTGATATGATGAAATGAGTACAAACGTGAGTTATGGACTCCAGGATGATCTGAGGAGTGAGATAATCCCCACTATTGTGATTGGGATTGATCTCCAGTATTCCAAGGACGAGAGCGACGCTCATGGGATGTTTGTGCAATGAGGGTTCCAGGATGACCTGCAAAGTGAGGCATTCCCCAGTATTTCGGGACGATGGCTGAAATAGGCCACAGAATGATCCACGTAAGTGGAATTGGCCTTCAGTATTTTAAGGGCGAGAACCGATACTTGCAAGATGTCTAAATCTCGTAGTAGTCATTGTAGTAGAATAATTGCATAGAGAAGGATTTAACCCTATAAAATGGATAACGATAAGGGCTTGCACCGGACCTATGTAGTATGGAATGCATAGAATAGGATAAATATGCATTAGAGAGTCATCATATTGTATTTGTATTTTCTTGACTTGGTTTTATGCATGATGTTTTCTGTTTTTCTTACACTCGACACTTAGCTTAGTTTCACTTGATGTTTTCATATTTTATTTATTGTTAACTCATATTCCATTCGTTATTGCTGTTGGTATGTGTTGTTTATTACCTTATTCTTCATGTTTTATTTATGTTACTTTTCTTTTGATGTCACTCACACCGTTATGGCTGACCCCGTAGTCTTAAGGGTTAGGGTTATCTCTAACCTCATGTTACAGGTAAGTACCTATAGCTTGGGATTTGGATGCATGTGGTAGAATGATATTGTGGCTTATGTAAATTTTTAAAAAATGTATTGTAAAAGAAAGAAATTTTAATTCAATGTATTTATTTTCCGCTGTGCTTTGTAAAGAATTGATGTAATAAAAGTTGAAAATTTTATCTGTGTTTTGGCTATATTTACTATTACATTGAGGTAGACGCTGGGAATTGTACCACGTATTTCTAAGATATTGTATTGAAAATTCGAGGCGCTACATACAAAGTGTATCAAAATCTTTAGAATCCAAGCTTAATTAATAAGAGTTTGAGTTAATGTTAATTTTTCGTTGTTATAAAAAGTGAGAGAAAACATAGAAAACCATACAAACGATAACAAAAAATTATGAAACTTTGTGAGTAGGTCGGATTCACCACACACAAGCTAACGCAACTTGTAAAAATGATTTTCGACTTACGGTTTGCAAGAGACGGCCATGTATTACTTTATTTTTTACTCATTGTATGCAAGTGATATATTACTGTATCTTGCAAACCGTGAGTCGAAACTCACTTCTACAAGTTATGTAATCTTGTATGTTATGAATCCAACCTACTCGCAAAGTTTCGTAATTTTTTGTTGTCGTTTTGCAGTTTCTATATTTTAGTACTCAAAATATCCAAATCAATTTTCTTACTCGATAACATCTAAAGAAAAAGAATCATGTTACTAATCAAGACAAAGTTGGGATCTAAGCTAATTAAAGATTCTATATATACCTCCACTAACAACAATTTTTTTCAATTTGACCAAACCGTATTAACCAAACCGAAAAAATTACCAATAACAACAATTACCGATCAGTCCATATTCTAGTCCATAATTCTCACAACAATTAACATTTCAATTTTACACGTAATAATTAACAATTATACAAATCTAGGGTTTGGGATTACCTTGCACATTATGGAGTTTAACGGAAAATTTAGAAATATCAATTCACATGTATAACAATTATCAGCAATGGATTATTACAATATAACATCCACTTCTACATGTATAGTAATATAACAATTAACATTTATACTTTAATCTCTCAATATAAATTATACTCATGTTTTTCTGACATCACTAAAATTAGTATATTATGTTTTCATTTGAATTTACTCTTAACTACATCACCAAAAATAAATGTGTTTTCAGAAAGGTTTTGTAATGATGGAAAAAAAAATTATACCTTCTCGGAGCTACGGTTTCGGGGAATCGGAGTTGTAGTCAAAGTTGTTTGGAGCTGCGCCCACCATCGTCGGGGGGTGTCCGATAAGCATCATCGGGGGGTGTCGGATGTCGGAGATGTGTCGGGATAGAGATATGGGTTTCGGGAGAGTGAGAGGGTGAGAGGTCGGAGGGTTTTGAAGGCCAACTGAGCTAGGGTTTCGTAGGTCGGAGATGTCGTCGGAGGTTGGGTTTAGTCGTAGGTTGGGATTCGTCAGAGCTTGGTTTCGTTGGAGGTTGTGTTTCGGGGTGTTGGGTTTCAAGGAAAGGGAAAGAGAAAGAGAAAGAGGGGGGGTATTTACCAAAATACCCCCACTTAATTATGAAAGAGAAAGAGAAGAGGGAGAGTTCAGAGTCGTCCGACCAAGATGATTCAGACGGCTCACGTTGCCGTTTGCAACCTTCCATTGCAGATCCGTTTATATGTGTGTGTGTGTGTGGGGGGGGGGGGGGGGGGAGGGGGGGGGGGGAAGATGTATGAGCAACTTGCTCATTTAGTAAATAAGCAATTGATGATATGGCATGCATGTGATACATTGGACAACTAACCCTTTTAGTGTATCACATGCATGCCACATCATCAATTGCTTATTTACTAAATGAGCAAGTTGCTCATATATATATATATATATATATATATATATATATATATATATATATATATATATATTGCTTATTTATATAGGGAAAAAGGGGTATGACAGATTGGGCAAGATACTGGTTGGGTCTATTAAAATTCCTTTATTTTATTTTATTTAGGTAAACTCAAAGGAACTTTTATAGACTAGTGATCAGTGATCACTCTAAGTGCTCTAATGGCATAATGATAATTTTGTTTGCTAGTAGCAAGAGAACTTCCGTGTTCACAGTTTTTATATTATGGGATGGGAGTGTAAGTATGTGAGCAGTGAGCATGCAGTGTGAATGTGCAGCTATGATATTATTCAGAGGAAGAAAAAATACTAGTGAGTTCCGAGTTCCTCCTTTTCTATGTGTCGGGATTTCAATTCTTGCTTGCCATGAGTTGTTTTTGGATAAAAAGTGCTACAACCAAGGAGAGACATCCTTTGGCATTACCAAGACTAGTGAGTAGCAAGTTCCTTCCACCATTGTCTGAGTACTCAAGAATTCGGTTCCTGTTTATGATGACCAGGGCCGGCCTAAGGGTAAAGCAATCAAAGCTAGGGCTTTAGGCCTCCAAAAAAAATTATCTAAAGAATAAGGCCTCCTCACATACCAAAGAGGCCGAAATTGATTACAATAATATAATAATAAAGGCCTCCTCACATACCAAAAAACCCGAAATAGACTTCCTCACATACCACAAAGCCTGGAATTGATTACAATAATATAATAAATGATTTTGCATCTCAAAAAGCCCGAAAGATAACATTTAAATAAAAATATATTAATTTTAACAAAATATTATTATAAACTTATAAAAGGCCTCATTTTGGAGTTCGCTTTAGACCTCAATAAGTGTTGGGCCGGCCCTGATGATGACAATGCCACCAGTCAAAAGTTTTAATATGTGAGTGATTAAGAGTTTGATTCGTGATTCTTGTTTACAGTGAGTTGTTTTCCAATATAAAGGGTTGCGACCGAAGAGATCACAGATGAGCAAATAAGCTTGATATGTAATCACCTACAGTTTCTTCCATCCCCCATTTGGCCTCTTCTCTCCACATCCGTGCCTAAACTCAGACATAACTTGTTACAGGGGAATGTGGAATCCATTCCGTTCCCCTCATTATGCCAAATTTGGCATTGGTATCAACGCGTTAACTTCAGCTTCAAGTTGGCATCTTAATATTTTTGCATGAGCTTATAACAAACGAGGGTTGGCAACCAGATTGGTCTAGCACGTAACCCGCCTGGACCGGCCCGGACCGGGCTTCAACCCAAATTAGACCGTTGTTGTTCCGGGCCCGAGCTAGCCCGCCAAAATTGAGTGGGCCGGTTCGGGTATAAAATTGGCTAAATTGGCCCGGTCCGGTCCGGTTCAGCCTAGCAGGCTCAACGGTCGGTCCGCCCAGGCTGAACATTGTATTTAGGGGTTTTTTCCTTATTTAATCCTAAATTACCTAACTACCCTCATTACAGCTATAAATGGCTAGTTTTTAAGGGTAAAATAGGAAACCCCAAAATTATGAAATTCTATAAGTAGCCAACCCTTCCATACAGTTTTATTCTCACCAAAACTTGCAACTCTCTCAGTCATTTCAAACAATTCTCTCAAGTTTCCAACAATTCATTCCAAATAATCAAATCTCAACTCTCTCAAATCGCAAGTCTCAAGTCTCAATTTAGTGATATTTGATGAAATTTTATATACACTTAAGAACATGCATAAAACATTAATAACAACCTAAAACATGTTTCTATGAATCTAGATCTTAATCATGTTGCAAAAGTGCTTTAATATAAAATCCTAATTCATGAAACTATAGATCTTTGCTAAATCAAAAGAAGAAGAACATTAAAAGCGGAAGCACTAACCTGAAGCCATTGATGGAGATTGCACAGAGGGTTTGGATCTTCCTATATGATACGCACTTCTATGAGATGCCGTCTCTCTATTCTTCTGTTGATGGGATTATAGATGGAATAAGAAAATGCATATATATAGGGGACCATAACCCTAATTGATAATTATTGATTTCCAATTTTGCCCATCACAAAATAAGAAATTTACTTTACGGTCTCTACATGTAATATCCCGGACGGATATTACCTCGTATAAATCACTATTTTATTATTATTTTATTATTATTTTATTTTAATTCCAAAATCAAATTATTTTGGTGATTTTTTGCCGGTTTGTCCACAAACATTGTCTACGCGCATATAACGGTCGGTGTACATCCGAAATACATCAAATTGGTAGCGCGATCCTCCGAATTGATAATAAAAATTACTTTATTATTATTTTCAAATTAAACTATTTATGGGAATTATATGAGGATTTTTGTATACACATACATATACATATACATACAATTGTATGGTACTTAGTACATTATACAAAATATGTAGTATGTATTCTTGGACAATGTACTCATCCTTGTCATGACAACTTAATTATATGATTAAGGTTTTATTTAAGTGGTTAAACTAGGGTTTTGTATGCATGAGAAGATTAAATTCCTTCTAGAAACCTTATCCCTTCACCATGCCTCCAACTCACCCTAGCACCTTACCTCCACCTCACCCCTACACTCCTACATGGTATGGCCGGCCCCCATTTTGGGGGAGGACCTTTGTGCAAATGTGTATGTGCACATTTTGCATTATCCACCCCTCTCCCCTCCTATAAATACCCCCTCCTTCTCCACCTTGTCTCATTTTAGAAAACACAAAGAAAGAAAGGAAAAGAAAAGAAAGAGAGGAGACTAACAAGAGAGTTTTTCTTGTAGGTCCATAAGAGTTCTAGGAGCTAGGGGAAGGAGAAGTTTTAAGCTAGCTAGTCCTTCCTACAAATAGAACAAGGTGGGGATTTCTCTTTGTTTGTTTGTTTGTTTGTATTGTTGTTTTTGATGTTTCTTCTTCTTCTTGCCTTCCTTGTTTTGTTTTCTTTGGTTTTTTTGGGAATGGGTTGTTGTGATAAATGTTGTTGTATGTGATTCTCTTTTGTATGTTGTAAATGTTAAAGGTAATAACCACATGAAAAGAAAAGAACAAATGATAGTGCTAAATACACATAAAGATCAAATCTTTATAGTTGTAGTTGTTGTTTTGTGTTTGTTAATTGGACTAAAATGACATAAGGCATATGAACTTGCACATACAACCGATTGGGGTTGTAGGGCTTGATGTGAACTCATGAACAAAGCATATGAACATTTTATACAACCATTTTTGGTTGTAGGACTTGTATTAAACTTGGACTAAAAAGATAAGCATATGGTTGGTTGAACCAAATGAAGGTTCTTACTTTATTTTATTATTGTTATTTTCTTTAATAATCTTAAGTAAAAGAACCTAAATTAGATGTTAGTTTTAATTAATGGAAAAGAAACTAACCTAAATCACTAGTTGTAGAATGAATAAAAAGATCTTTTCTTTTATGATCACTAGTGATAACAAGAAATCAATGCTAATAAAGACTAGTAGACAATTAAGTAGTAGCATGTTAAAATAAAGTAGTAGTAGTAGTAGATAGTTGTAGATGTTTATGTTATATTCATGGTTAACATAAAGTAGTAGTAGTAGTAGATGATAAAAAGAAGTAGTTGTAGATGCTTTATGTTATGTTAAAATAAAGTAGTAGTAGTAGTAGATAGTTGTAGATGTTTATGTTACATTCATGGTTAACATAAAGTAGTAGTAGTAGTAGTAGATGATAAAAAAAAGTAGTTGTACATGCTTTATGTTATGTTAAAATAAAGTAGTAGTTGTAGTAGTAGATGATTAAAAGAAGTAGTGTAGATGTTTATGTTCATGTTAAAATAAAGTAGTAGTAGTATGTTTAAATAAAGTTATAGTAGTAGTAAATGTTAAAAGGAAGTAGTTGTAGATGGTTATGATATGTAAAATGTTAGTAGCTATTCATAAGTAGTAGTAGTTGATGTTCATGTTTTAAGTAAAGTAGTGTAGTAAATGTGCATGTTAAATAAGTAGCATTAGTAGATGTTTATAAATTTGTATTAGATGTTCATGTTTAAATAAAGTTTTAGTAGAGGTTTATGTTCAAATAAAATTGTAGTAGATGTTATGTTTCAATAAAGATGATAGATGTTCATGTTTCATGCTAAGTTAGTAAATACATGCTTGGAATGTTGTAGGATTTATTCTAAAATTTCCTATCATATTTAGGAGTGTTATTTATGCTTAGAATGTTGTAGGACTTATTCTAAAATTTCCTATCATGTTTAGGAGTGTTATTTATACTTAGAATGTTGTAGGATTCATTCTAAAATTATCTACCATGTGTAGAAATGATATACATGTTGTAGGATAAATTCTAAATTTACCTATCATATGTAGGAATGATATACATGTTGTAGGATTAATGATAAAATTATCTATCATGTTTAGGAATGTTATTCATGCTTAGAATGTTGTAGGATTCATTCTAAAATTACCTATCATGTTTAGGAATGTTATAATCATTGTAGGATTGATGCTTAATTAATATACCATGCTAGATTAATGGTAGAAAAGTTGTATACCATGTTAGTTTAATTGTAGGGAAGTTGTATACCATGCTAGATTAATGGTAGAGAAGTTGTATACCATGCTAGATTAATGGTAGAAAAGTTGTATACCATATTAGTTTAATTATAGGGAAGTTGTATACCATGCTAGATTAATGGTAGAAAAGTTGTATACCATGTTAGTTTAATTGTAGGGAAGTTGTTTACCATGCTAGATTAATGGTAGAAAAGTTGTATACCATGTTAGTTCAATTGTAGGGAAGTTGTATACCATGCTAGATTAATGGTAGGAAAGTTGTATACCATGCTAGATTAAATAAATATTCATGCTTACATGATACCCATGCTTAGATAAGTATATGTTCATGCTATGATAGTAGATGATCATGCTTAATCATTATTCATGCTAAGTAAATAGGTGTCATGCTAATTATTGTTTATGCTAAGTTAATGGTATCCATACTAATGATACTCATGCTTAAATTAAGGGAACTATCCATGGTTAGTTGTAGTGATTTTTATGTTATATTCTATCCATGCTAGAATTGATTGTAGAAACTCATGCTATATTGTAGGTTGACACTTAACTAGTATACATGACTAGAATGTTACTAAAATGTACACCATGCTATATGTTAATGTGAAAGTAGCATACCATGTCTAGGAATAAGGTATACCATGTTAAAGTGTAAATACATGCTTAGAATGTTGTAGGATTAATGTTAGAATACCTACCATGCCTTGGAATGTTGTATGTTTATATTAGTTATATATCCATGCTTGGGTTGTGGTGATTAGTCACGATAAGTAGTAAGCATTCACGCTCAAGTTATAACCTATGCTTGACCGTAGTGGACTTCATGTCTAGATCATAGTGATTTTCATGCTAAGATTAATATAAGCACATGCTTAATCATATTCGTACTTAGGAGTATTATGGTGAGTGGTTCTGTTATATAATTAGACTGTCGTAGGAAGATGCTTGCAATTGTATGCCATGCTTAAGGCACTATAGGTTGAAGTAATAAGGATTGGGAAGACCACTAGTAATAGTTAGTTTGGTAAAGGCTGTTATGTCGCCTTCGGTTCTTCATTGGTAGAATACCGACCATAGACTATTAGTAGATTCTTCTGTCGCTTCTAATAATAGAAGATTAAGTTTGCTAGTAAGCACGTTTGGTTGCTTTTAAGATTGATTACCTGTATGGTTGTTTGCATATGGTTGTGCTCGTACGTGGCTCGACTGGCCCATACGTAGCTGTGGGTCTCATACGTAGCTTATTTGGCTCGTATGTAGGTTGTTGTCTCGTACGCAGCTCGACCGGCCCGTGCGTAGCTGTTGGTCTCATACGAAGCTTATTTGGCTGGTATGTACGTAGTTGTCTCCCACGAGGCCCGCCTGGCTCGTAGGTAGTTATTGTTTCATACGTAGCTTATTGGCTCGTATGTGGTTGTTACTCGTGTATAGCTTGTTAGCTAGTACACAGTTCGTTGTGCTCGTCTAGGGTGATAGTACCACCCTAAGGGCTATCGACCATCAAGACATATGTTTTCTTACCCTAAGGAACTGTGGAGGAGTCACTCCTTGTGTACCGTCGAATCTTAACCAGGGTAGGTTGATCGAGGACCGGAGTATAGACAGAATCCAAGTTTAGGGTAACGGCATGCATGTATATTCGCACGGCCGAAGTCTTGGATCGATGGGCCAGGAACCGAATCCCGAAGGATTCTGGTGAGTCTAGGTTGAGCAGCATAGCAGAGTTGTCTTGCGAAGCCTAATTTAAGGCCTAGCATGTTATGTTTATAATATTATCGTCCCTAGGATTGTTGAGTCAGAGACACCATTAAGGTAGTGACTTATAAAGATCATTTTGCTCAGATCCTTGCCGAAAAGAGAGGAGTTGGTTGTAGGGGGCGCCTTACGACCAACTTTTCCCTTGAGGCAGGCCTTAGGTGGTGATAGTGGGTTGTACCTTCCCGTCAAAGGGATACGTACAGTGCCATCTCACAAGTTGAGGACACGGGTTGCGTATCTCGCGCTGTTAATTCCTGGAGTGCCGTGGCTGAGGGTGCCACAGGGTAGGTTTCGCGCTGCCCTGCGCTTGCGAGACCCCAGAGGGTGCCACAGGGTAGGCTTCGCGCTACCCTGCGTTTGCAAAACCCTATGATTTGGATTTGGTATGATGCCCGATACATTGGGTTTGTCTATTTTTATGTGAGGTCCGGTTAGTCGGATAGCAGTGGTGAACATAGACACCACGGGCGTACTGCATCAGTGGGACATGACCACGTCTGCAACCTCATCAGTCACGTGTAGGTGTCAGGAACAGGTTGTGTACAATTAGAAGTTCATAACGCGGGTTCAAATCCCTATATATGGAGAAACGGCTTGAGAAGGGTCGCATGTAGTATGGGCTGCATGTTGACTTCGGAGACTTGCTGACATTAGAATAGGAAGCATCCTAGTTCTATTTAAATATCGCATTAGAGTCTAGTCATAGCACTCACGAACACTTAAACTACACCAACACCATTGCTATGTTTTGTATGTTGTTTGGGAGATTCGCTGCTTTGATATCAGCCTTTAAGCGTCAGTGAATACTGACGTCCCCACTTCAATAGGTACTGGATCGCCGAAGTACAAAGGCGAGATTCAAGAGGACTCAAGGCAAGGAAAGCAAGGAGTCAGTGTTAAGTTTAGTTCCACTGTAGTATATGTATTGATTATCTATTAGTTGAGAAGTACTCAAGTGAGAGTCACCAAGTGTTGTTCTTCATTCCTTGTACACTGATGTAAGATATTAAAGGTTGTAATACTTGAAAATGTAAAGGTAATATTGTAACTCTATTGTAAGGTATTGCAGTTGTATAATATTCAGACTTGTAATACATTGGGTGTTGAAATAAAAGTTTTAAATTCTCCTGTTTTTCTGTGTATTGTGACTAATTGAAGAAAAGGTCTTGGCTCGTGTCACGGTTTCCCAGTGTATGAAAATCGGGGCGCTACACTACACGTGTTATATCACACTCTAAATTATATGCTTTTAACCCATTACTTAATCTTGATTAGATCACTTTAATTTGGGTTAGACTTTAGAATAGCAATTATACATTTAGTCACATATGTGAGCCCGCATAGATTATTTTCCAACAATCTCCCACTTGGGCCACATATGTTACTCCTTATAAATGTACATACTTTATGAGCTCAAAATTTTGCTATCATAACAAAAAGCATAGCCAAAAAATCTCGTCCATTAATCATGTAAATATAGGATCAAAGCAATTTTCGTTACATTTATCGTAACTAAATTCATCAATAGTCACATATATCAACATAATCAAACGACATAGATCAAGTGTGAATGTGTAGCATAAAAATTTCATGCAATGTGATCTATACACATGCCTATTTCCAACTGGTCCTCTTTAAAACTTAAGTGAGGTTAGAACCAAAACATGACAAATGAGTGAGAAAACTGAATTCTTTATTTCTGATCAGAAAATAACCAAATGTATAAATGTCTCATACAAATATAATGCAAATAAAATACAAACTCCCACTAAATCATGATATCCTCAAATAATACAACACCCATATGAGCAGTATGCTCATAAAAGACCTTGGGTGGTAATCCCTTTGTGAGCGGATCTGCTATCATGGAGTTTGTCCCAATGTGCTCTATGGACATCTGTCCACTTTGCACTCTTTCTTTCACAACTAGGAACTTTATGTCAATATGTTTGGACTTTGTTGAACTCCTATTGTTGTTGGAATACATCACTGCTGACTTATTATCACAAAATAACTTGAGTGGTCTTTCTATATTCTCCAAAATGCGCAGCCCAGTAACAAAATTCCATAGACATTCCATAATTTGATGCCTCATGGCATGCTATATACTCTGCTGTCGTAGTGGAAGAAGCTATAAGTGTCTGTTTGACACTTTTCCAGGATATAGCTCCTCCAGCTAACAGGTAAATATAGCCTGATGTAGACTTTTTTTTTGCTATCTTGGCACCCTACCGAAATCAGAATCAGAATACCTTACGACCTCCAAATGATCTGATTTTCTATATGTGAGAATGTAGCCTTTTGTTCTCTGAAGATACCCCATGACCCTTTTGGCTGCTATCCAATGGTCCATACCAGGTTTTCTTAAATACCTGCCTAACATCCCAATAATGTACGCAATATCCGGACGCGTACATACTTGAGCATACATTAGACTCCCAATAGCTGATGTATAGGGGATCTTTTGTATTTCCTAAATTTCAAGGTTACTTTTAGGACACTGATTGAGACTAAATTTGTCTCCTTTAGCAACAGGAGTATCCCCTGGTCTATAATCTTGCATGCCAAATCTTTTGAGTAATTTATCGATGTATCCCTTTTGTGATAATCCCAGAATACCTCGAGAACGATCTCGGTGTATCTGAATTCCTAATACAAAAGAGGCATCCCCAAGATCATTCATCTCAAAATACTTGGACAGAAACCTTTTAGTTTCATGCAATAAATCTATATCATTAGTGGCATGCAATATGTCATCGATATATAGAACTAGGAATATATGCTTACTCCCACTGAACTTGTGATACACACAATCATCAACTACATTCATCTCAAAACCAAATGAGATAATTACTTGATGAAACTTGTGGTACCATTGACGAGAAGCTTGCTTGAGTCCATAGATGGATTTTGTCAATTTGCAAACCATATTCTTAAGCTAGGATATAATAAACTGGTTTGAATACTTATTTCTTCATTAAAATCATTGGTCATTTCATAAATATCTGATTAATACTACCCCTTTTGATCCGAGAAAATATGATCAGAATGCTATATTTAACTCCAAACCGGAACTAAACTTTAGAACAGAGAATACAACACCATAAGAACATATTCTGGATTGTGGAGACCATGATTGAGCTTTCTCGAAGTAAATAACAAATGTGTTCATAACACCTAACATTAAGAATTTTGGCACCTAATCTCCTAGTTTTGATCTGTTTTCTCTTTATGCAGTCTACACAGACATCAAAGTCTGTGAAGTCCTGGTATTCCAAAATGTCATCAGACACAAGACGCTCAACTCTACCTTTTGAGATATGACCTAAACATTTATGCCATAATGACGCCGAATTATCTTTATTTAATTTATGTTTTGTACCACGTAACTCTACATGCAAGGTTTCATTATAGGATGCAATTGTTTCAAATAAATAAAGGTTGTCATAAGCATTCAAATAACCAGTTTCAACAACATTTGAATTTTAAAACAAACTAAACTGATTGTTTCCAAATGAACAATAATAATCAAATTTGTCCAACAAAGAAACATAAATTAAATTTCATCTAAAAGACAGAATAACAAAAGTGTCTTTCAAATCCAAATAAGAAACCAGTTCCTAATAACAACCTAAAATGCCCAACTGCTTTTACTTTTACCGATTATCGCCCACGAAGATTTGTCTTTCACCATCATTTGGCTTCCGGCAGCTCAGGCAACCCTGCATAGAAACACTTATGTAAGTAGTAGTACCAGAATCTATCCACCAAGTGTTTCTAGGTACTGAAGATAATTAACTTCAGAACATACCAAAGTAAGAAACATACCTTTCTTTGCACACCGTGCGTGATATTTAGTACATTTATTCTTCATATGTCTAGGCTTGTTACAAAAGAAACAACTCTCTGTATCCTTATGTTGTTTCTTTAGAGCTGGATCCTTAGCTTTTTCATCCTCATATTTCCTCTTCTTTCCCTTATCTTTAGAGACTTTGGCCAAATGAGCACTTTCAGTCTTATCTTGTTTCAACCTTTCTTCCTCTTGCACACAATGAGAAATGAGCTCATTTAGAGTCTATTTTTCTTTTTGACAGTTGTAACTGATCTTGAATTGATTAAATTGTGCAGAAAGTGATACCAAAACCATAAGCACAAGCAAGTCCTCAGGAAATTCAAGCTTGAGTGCCTTAAGTCTTGAAACAACATGATACATTTCCATAATGTACTCCATTATATTTCCTCGACCCTTATACTTTATAGACATCAAAGAAGTCAGAAGTGTAGTCATTTCAACCTTATCGTTTTTAGCAAAACATTTCTCAATTTGACCGAGGAAATCTTTGGCCTTAGTAATCCCATCGGATTCTGTGCCCCTAAAGTCTTCTGGAATGCTGTGTTTCATAATCATTAGACTCATGCGATTTGAACGATCCCACCTTTCAAATACCCCTTTATCATCAGGAGTGCTTTCCGCAGTGAGAGATGGTGGTTGTTCTTCCCTTAATGCATGGTCTAATTCTATACTGCCAAGAGTTATCAGTAAGGTCCCTTTCCAATCCTTGAAATTTGTCCCATTAAACATGGGAATAGAATTGATGTTAGCAGTTATTGAGGCAGCAGAAGATACACTAGCTGAATATAGAACAAAAAATAAACAAAATAAGCTCACATGAGAATCTATATAAAACAATAAATTCAAATAATGGCTAATCCCATCTCAAGATACCAGGCACAATGTTAATATCAAGTCTTTGGACAATAACATTAACTGTAAGCGGTACTCTTGTTGTAGCAATCAAATATTGATAATAAATCCTGTCAAATAATAAGTCATTCTTTGGACTGACTTATTATTCACATGGAATACCTTATAATTGTCACATATTTATTACCACATATGTGTATGAAATTCGGCCAAATATCAACTTACCTTTGGATCAGTTAATAAACGCATGAATTACAAACACACAATTATCTTGATATTTTAAATAAATTAATCTGCACAAAAGAGGTCACTTTGGCAACATTTTGTTTCAATTAAAATATTCAAAATATTAGACATTCATAAGAAAAACCAAAACCAAAATTTGAATTTAATTGTTTCCCAAAAAAATTTCTTAACCTTAACTTTACTATTTTACTTTATTTTAGATAGATAATATCAATTTAAAGTGATAACAAAACTATAACAAAAAATGTGATGTATATTTATCTGAAATAATAACAAAACCATAATTGAACCATATCTATCTACTGTTTTGATAATATCAAAATAATATCTAACTGGATTTTATTAATCCGATTATAGGACAAATATCTTTAGTAACAGAAATTTGATTTTCATTAACAGAAAATTGAATGGTCAACACAAATTAATGAATAGAAAATTAATGAATCTATACTGACAAATATCATTCTTTTCTGGAAAATGAAGCCGTAGTCATACATGAACACCATATAATCGTTATTAATTATCCATATCAAAACCATATAAATTGATAACAGTAAACATAATTCGTTAATTCCATGTCCTCGAGAAGCCCCGACATTAGCCAGGAGACCGACAGAGAGCACAGTCGAAGGGTGGTCCCCACCACTGCCACACACGTGGCAGCACACAATGGGACACTTTATCCCTTCTACAATTAATACTACAAAAAATAATTAAGCCAATTGCCGTGTCTAATTTCTCTCCCATGCCATGCCTTGTGATTCACTGTGTTTTCGGAGAGAATCAAATTCATCTTACTGATTTGTACTATACCATGCAATGTATATAGTATCAAAGGCATCTAGCAATTCTATCTTTAGATGGCTGATCTCCATTATGCTATCCATAGTAGTCTTTAGTTTAACTTACTTTCATATTATACTTAATGATTACGACACTGATAAGAAAGCATTGACTAACCTCTTATTACACAACAACCGAGACATTACAGCCCCGGTTGTAATTAACATCAAATCAGGTGTTGCAAAAACTTCCTGCATCTTTAAAATCATGGACTCCTCATTTTCACAATTTCCAAAAACTATGTAGTTCTACAAGATACAATCTCTGCTTGACATATCATCAAACACCTTTCGAGCAACTGCGAAATCAAAACAATTATATCATATCATTTCAGATCATCAATCTCCAACCCAAAACCCAATATTTTTATGAGTCAACAGACTCCCTTTCACCAGCGGCGATACCGAAACATGACCGAAAACACAAGGGCAAAGTGTAAGCATGCCAAATTGTTCTCGAATCAAACCCATCATCTCATTCAAGAACCCAGATATTGTACACCACCCTAACAAGTCAGTACTTATGGTTTTGATAAAAAAAAAATTAAATATTAATTCCAGATCTGAAGCAACGGATTCAATTACTATTATCAATTAAATTTCTTAAGCAGGAAGATCAAATAGAACCCTAAATTTCTTACGTTTCTTTAAACAAGAAGCCCTAAAATTCTTTAAACAAGAAACCCTAAATTTCTTCTATTAATTCAGCAAAGAAACCTCTGATACCAATTGATGGAATTTTATATACACTTAAGAACATGCATAAAACATTAATAACAACCTAAAACATGTTTCTATGAATCTAGATCTTAATCATGTTGCAAAAGTGCTTTAATATAAAATCCTAATTCATGAAACTATAGATCTTTGCTAAATCAAACGAAGAAGAACATTAAAAGCGGAAGCACTAACCTGAAGCCATTGATGGAGATTGCGCAAAGGGTTTGGATCTTCCTAAATGATACGTACTTCTATGAGATGTCGTCTCTCTATTCTTTTGATGATGGGATTACAGATGGAATAAGAAGATGCATATATATAGGGAACCATAACCCTAATTGATAATTATTGATTTCCAATTTTGCCCATCACAAAATAAGAAATTTACTTTACAGTCTCTACACGTATTATATCACACTTTAAATTATATGTTTCAAACCCATTACTTAATCTTGATTAGATCACTTTAATTTGGGTTAGACTTTAGAATAGCAATTATACATTTAGTCACATATGTGAGCCCACATAGATTATTTTCCAACAATTCATTCCAAATAATCAAATCTCAACTCTCTCAAATCGCAAGTTTCAAGTCTCAATTTAGTGATATTCTCATGCAATTTTCGGAAGAAAGAAGTGATCAAGCGAAGAAACTATCAAGAAGCTTTCGCAATTTTCAAATTTTGCAATTTTCAAGTGTCAACTCTCTCAAGTCTCGAGTCTCAAACCAGTTATCTACTCTTACAATTCTTGGAGTGCGGTATCATTTTTATAGTTCAATTAATATTTTTGCATGAGCTTATAACAAACGAGGGTTGGCAACCAGGCCGGTCTAGCCCGTAACCCGCCTGGACCGGCCCGGACCGGGCTTCAACCCAAATTAGACCGTTGTTGTTCTGGGCCCGAGCTAGCCCGCCAAAATTGAGTGGGCCGGTTCGGGTATAAAAATGGCTAAATTGGCCCGGTCCGGCCCGGTTCAGCCTAGCAGGCTCAACGGTCGGCCCGCCCAGGCTGAACATTGTATTTAGGGGTTTTTTCCTTATTTAATCCTAAATTACCTAACTACCCTCATTACAGCTATAAATGGCTAGTTTTTTAGGGTAAAATAGGAAACCCAAAAATTATGAAATTCTATAAGTAGCCACCCCTTCCATACAGTTTTATTCTCACCAAAACTTACAACTCTCTCAGTCATTTCAAACAATTCTCTCAAGTTTTCAACAATTCATTCCAAATAATCAAATCTCAACTCTCTCAAATCGCAAGTCTCAAGTCTCAATTTAGTAATATTTTCATGCAATTTTTGGAAGAAAGAAGTGATCAAGCGAAGAAACTATCAAGAAGCTTTCGCAATTTTCAAGTGTCAACTCTCTCAAGTCTCAAGTCTAAAACCAGTTATCTACTCTTGCAATTCTTGGAGTGCAGTATCATTTTTATAGTTCAATTAATATTTTTTAGTTGTTAATTTATAGTTTGTTAATTTGTTATATACTTTTTTCTCATATCAATTATTTAATTTTATAATTTTCATACATTAATCACTAATGGCATCATCACGATCACGTAGCGGTTGTAGCCAAAGTGGGCAAGAATCCAGTAACACATCACTAACTCCTTATGTTCCACAATTTAAGAACGATACTATCAGAGACTTTGATAGTATTCCCGAGTTTCCACACACACACACTCTCTCTCTCTCTCTCTCTCTCTCTTTCTCTCTCTCTCTCTCTCTCTAATGCAATTCTAGTTGAAGAAAGACAAACACAAGACACCGAGCATCCTCAACCTTCTTCTTCCTGAGAACATAGAGTAACTTCCGAAGTCCACTAATATTATACATTTATCTCATCTCAGTCCAATCCAAAAGAGGGTGTAAAGGTCTGTAACATATTTCAAACTGCTTACAAGTGGAAAACATGTGCCAGAACGGGTATGCTTAAGCAGCACTTGGAGATATCACACCCGACCTTATTCCAAGATCATTTAACCCAACGAAAGATCAACCTTAAGACCGGTTAGCTATAGTTACAATCATGATCTTGTTTGTAGGAAAATTGCTAGACTCGTTATTAAGGACAAGTTACCATTTTCCTATTCCGACAGTAGAAACCTAAAGACCTTTAACCCAAACCGCTTTAAACCTCAATTACAAACAAATTCCTAGAAACATCGTAAAGTCCGATTGTTATAAAATCTATAACGATCTTAAATATTTTTTAATTGCTACATTTTATGCTTTAAATTGTAATATTTCATTAATGCAGATGGTTGAAAATGTCGTAATGGTGTTCTAATGATGTGCGTAACTTGTCATTGGAACGATAGTGATTGGATCATTCAAAAGAGGATCATATCATTTAGATATTGGATGTATCTCCATAATAGTGCAGTTATCGCACCACATATCATAGAAGCATGCACTAATTATATCATATTTGTGATAATAATAAAAAAATCTTTGAGTTTTGATAATGCCTCCAACAATAATACGGTGATTTCCACATTAATTCAAGAGCTACTCCTTCATTGCTTGAAATATTTCATGTGAGATGTACATGTCATATCCTTAATTTGTGTGCACCTTAAAGATAGCCAAACCATATACGATTGCAATAAGAGATTGTGTAACTCCCTGTTCCAGTTGTACGTATTTTATTACGTGAATTTTTGTACTTCAATTTTCAGATCAGTTTCATTTTTCTCTTCGGACTCATTATCTAAAGCCAGAATATTTTTCTGATCAATTCTATAATTTTGTGATTTTTCGACCGGAGTTTAAATACAAATTTTAAACCCTGATTAATCCTAATCCTAATCCTAACCCGCTCCTGCTAATCACTCACTCAAAGCCAGACCACCCTGCCTATTCTATGCCTAACTTTCTCATTTTTCTCCTACTCTACTCTGCCTCCACCACCCTACTACTCCCAATCCCCTCTTCCGTCAACCCTCTATTCTGTAATCAGGTTACATTTTTCTATACTAATTCCTCCATCCCTCTTTCTATATATATTTTATATATATACATACATCCTCATTTGCAGCCAACCTTTTCTCACTTACTCATTATATTTCCACATACAAACAAACAACTCCTACTCTTACTGCTATTACTACAACATATATATTATTATATATCCCTAATTATACATATGCATGCACAATTACTTCATGACTCTATATACAACCAGCCAACTCTCTCTCCCTCTCTCCTTATTTAAAACTATATATATGCATACACACACACATATGCATAACACATCAACCCCTCATCTCTACGCCTCCTTTCTTTTTCCTCTACCTTCTTCACACCTAGAGCCCAAGCCAACACCTGAGCTCCACTTTACCTTCTACCTTCGAGCCAACGACTCCGCTTCTACGGTCCCGTGAACCCCGAAAAACAACCCGATGCTGCGCCATCTCCTCGTTGTTATTGTCGCTCATCACCGTCGCTCACCGTTGCTACCGTTACTCGCTCGTTTCCGTCTTGCTGCCATTCTTTCCGCCGTCTGTTGCCGACGTCGCTTCTTCTTTCCATGGTTAACACTACCATCGAAATTGTTACGTTATAAGGCAAGTATCTTGTACACTCTTTTTGTTCTCGTACAAGCATTTTTCTTGGACTCGTGGCAAGTAGTCTAGTTATCATCATGTTTTATTGTCAAATTCCGTTCTAGTCACTTGTTCCATGCTATATCAACTCAAGAGTGAACCATTAACACATTTCGAATCGTGTTATCGAATATCGAATATTCAACTTTGCTATCTCTAAATTTCTTGACCTTGTACTAATAATTCGACCAGGTTACCGATATTGGATTGAAGATTTTCTATGTGGAAATCGTAGCTCATCGAGTCCCGAATCCATAACATCTTACGGTTTCTCAATCCAATGTATAGATTGTGAGATATCGCAATTTTAGTACTGTCATATCATGAATTTAAAAACCTGCACGGGATCACTAACCGGTCTCTTGTACTGAGAATTTGACAATGTTCCCAATACTGGATCGAAAAACTTTCTACATGAAAATCGTAACCCTTCGAGTCTAGATATCAAGAACATCTTACAGTTTCTCAATCCGATATATAGATTGTGAGATATCGCAATTTTAGTATTGTGACTCTGGATTTTTAGAATGCGCGCGAAACATTGAAACCAGCGAAGAATGGATTTGTGCGCATAGCTACTGTCTCTAGAATGTATCGTGTGAACATGCGTTGGAACCGGAAGAAAGTCTACTTTCTACAATTTCTGACGGAATTGAATTTGCTTTTCTGTAACAACGGGAAAGTGAATTTGAATGCAGATATGTCAAGTTGTCTAAAAATTTATCTCTACGTTTTTGCATATAAACCGTTATCTTTCATATTTAATGAACTGAGTGTATTATTGTTCTTGTAATAATAACTTGCATAAATATAATAGGTTGATAGCATGCATTTTATACCACTTGATAATTTATAATAACTACTCTTGATGCATGTACCCATTTCATCTCATACCATGATTACTGCCCTTGATATTTTTCTTGATTAAACTGTCTTGATTACACCATTCTACTAGTTGTACCAACTGCATATTCATAATTAATTATAAAAGAATAACAAGCCGGAGTTATAAGGGTACGACTTAATAGTGGACAATATAGGGGAGTATACTTGGAAGGGGGTCCGTGTTTTCCGAAATAGTGATTCTTGATTCTTGATTCTTGATTCTTGATTCTTGATTCTTGATTACACGATTCTTGATTACATAATTTTCGATTACATGATTCATGATTACATGTCTTGATACTATCACTGGAAGACCCGAGTACATAATCCTATAGAATTCACTACTTAAGTCTAAACGTCATATGATTGATATGCACCGAAATTGTGGTATAGGACACAGGATTGCGTGCATTAGATAAGTAAATAAAATAGATAAACTTGAGATTTCCACTAAGTATGATTCTTGATTATATGACTCTTGATTCTTGATCACATGATTCTCGATTACATGACTCTTCATTACATGACTCTCGAATCTTGATTACATGATTATTGATTAGCTAAGACTTGGTTATCAATTGATTATACTTTGAAGTCTTGATTACACTTATTTACGGTTATTAGTTACATGATCATATTGTCCCAGTTCCTTGCTTACTTTCATATTGTATTTGTACTTCTACTTCTTGTTTCTTCCATGTTATATCTTGTTATATTATCCCTTTTACTGCTTGTTGCTACTTGCTGCCCAAAACTTGCTCTAACGGGTACTTTTCTATTTTTCTTTGAGTTAATAATTATACAGGTACTAATGGACCCGCAGAACAGACGTTCTAGACGATCGTTGCTGCTCTATTACTACTTCATGTTGTTTTTCTTTCAGTCGCTTTTTTATCAAGTTGTTATAGCGAACTGCTTATCGTACTATTTTAATTATGACATCCTGTATTTTCCGGGCATCTTGACCCGATATTGATGTATTACCCAGATTATGGTTATTCTATTTCCAGCTCATGTGAACATTATATTTGCCTGCGTGAATGTGTTTTAAATATCTTGTTGAGTTTGTAATTGTACAGCTTATGGATGATGTATATCATTCACTGGGCTCATTTGCGTGCCTGTATTTCCGTATAGTGGAAAGCAGGGCGTGACAAATTGTGTCAATCTCATAGGTTTGAATGGTCCTAATATTCAATTGTTCAAAGAATGGTGTAATATTAAGGGAATACAGTTTAGAAAATTTTCTAAAGATGTTAAACACCATTGTAATTCTACTTACGACCTACTTGTTGTTGTTACAAAATACAAATCGATTTTAAATGATTTTTGTATTGTCAAAAACATGGAAAACTTTCAAATGAATGATTACTTCTGGTTTTTTGCCGAAATTAAAATTTTTGCAACCTTTTTTAAGAACTCAACCCTGCAATTTTCAAAATCTTTTGATTCCACTTTTGGTGGTATTTTTCTTTCAATAGCTAGTATGATGACATTTTTTTAAGAAAGGATGCATGACCCTTACATTGGATTGGGGAGAATGTTTCTTTCACTTACACCAAATTTTTGAAACATTTTCATCATCTTTCCTATGTTGTATAGTTTTGCTAGTGTTATAGATCATCGTATCAAGTTAGAAGATACAAAGAATTTGATTGAGTTGTTTAATAGTTTGGTGCAAGATGATTTTTATGATCATATTGCATTTATAATTAAGTTTGAGTCCATAATAAATGATTTATATGATATTTGTGATAACACTTTTGCATATACTTCTAAAACACAACATACAATATATCATCTTCTTCTTCTAGAGGTAAGGACATTGCATTTAAAGATACAACTGCTAATTTATTGAGTCGTATTCAATCTAAAAAATTTAGGACTAATGCATCAAATAAATTACATTGGTAGAATTCATAAGATTCACTGTCATGTGAATAGAAGATTGATATACTAATATGGTGGAAACACAATGAAGGTTCGCATTTTATTATTTCTCACATGACAAAAGATCTACTAATCCCCAATGTGTCCACAGTTGCATCATAAAGTATTTTTTCTCTAGGTAGCAAGATATCGAACGATGCAAGGAATCGCTTGAAGCCAGAGACTTTGGACATGCTCGTGTGTAGTGAAGATTAGATGAAAGCAGATGACATGACTCAAGGAATACTACAGGACATCTCAACAAGTGGAAGCAACACTCCAGATGACGAAGCCGAAATCACTAAAGAATTTAAGGCGATGAGATCTTATGTTTAGGTTAAGTTGAGGTGCACGACAGTAATCCAATGCCCTTTCTTCAATCTAATAATAGGCTATCTTGAACTCTAGATCACCCATTACCATGTAATTTTGTAACTTTGTACGTATTATTAGTTTATTACATTTATCATTGTAAGAAATGATTCCGGACTTAAACAATTAAGAAAAATAATACATACCTTTTTGATATGATTCTTGTACATCAAAATTTTCTACAATATTATTTATTTTCTATCTATATTATCTGTAGATTATGTTCTTAACTGATAAAGGAAAAGGGAAAAAACAAGAAAAAAAATGCAAAAAACAATTTTCGGTCCGGCCCAGCCCAGCTCGGGACTGGGGATTGCGGGTTAGGGGGTCGGTCCGGGTTGGAGTTTCACTCCACTGGGCCCGGTCTGGCCCGGACCGATCCCAGTGGTAGCCCGGCCCGGGACCGACTGCTACATGGTTGGGCCCAATGGGCTGCGGCTCAGACCGGCCCGCATGGACCAGTTGCCATCTCTATAAACAGACTCATAGGAAACACCCCCTTGATAAATTTCTTTAATCCATTACAAGAATTAAGGTATTTCTTCTCATTGAGGCCACCCATTTCATTCAAAATACCAAATCCAAGTATACCTCCTAAAGCAACCTCCCTGTCTCATTCAACCAATACAAATTTATACTTCACTTCTTTTCCCCCAATGCCTCCTCCCCAACCCCCCACCAATGGCTTCCAAACTCATACTCATTGCCATTACCTCTCTTCTGTTATTAACAAACCCAATCTCGACATCCTCCACATTCACCATATCGAACAACTGCCCTCATATCATTTGGCCTGGGACGTTAGCGGGTGCAGGCACACCGCAACTCCTCTGGACTGGGTTCAAGCTTGACCCGGGAAACTATGTGCGGATTCCGGCACCACCTGGGTGGTCGGGCCGGATATGGGCTCGAACTGGGTGCCGGGTCGTGCCAGACAGGGGACTGCGGTGGGAAGATGCACTGCCAAGGGGGTAGGGCGAGCCCGCCTGCGACGTTGTTTGAGATCACACTTGGGATCTGGATTTCTATGATGTGAGCCTTGTGGATTGGTTATAATTTGCCAATATATGCAGCTCCTACAGGGCAGACACGGGCTTGTAATGCTACTGGATGTGCATATGATCTCAACTCCAGTAATGCCTTCTTCCTTCATTTTTTTTCTCATTCTGGCAGCAATAGTAGTAGCAATCAAGATTGATAGTTAGTCATGTCTGTCCGTCTGTTCCTTCATTTTTTTCTCAGTCTGTCTGTCTGTCTGTTTATGTAACAGAACAAATTAAACATTGCGATTAATGCAGAAACATAAGAAAATGATATATATATATAGATAGTACATACAATTTGATAGCTCACTTGGTTCCTTCTGGTCTATATACCTATTATAAAAGACTAGTATTTTTCACGTGCGATGAACGTTTTGATAAGGGTCAGAAGATTTTCACGTGCAATATATCTGTTAAGAAATCGTTTTGGAGTTGGACATGTGTTGCATGTAATTGAAAAAAATTATTTTGAAGAAAATGCTACATTTTGTACGTGTTCAACATATATGTATGTTTGGTGTTAAAAAATATTAAAAATTTATGTTGCACGTGCGTTGCACATTTTAAATAGGTGAATTTTTTTGTTTGTTAGTTTTTTTTGTAATTAATGTGAGAGTTTGAGTTGCACGTATAACGCACGGATTCGTATGTTGACAAATTACAACTCCAACTCTCCCATTATAATATTAGAGATTAGAGATGTACAACCAAGAATAATCAAACGGTCATAAAATGAACGATTTGCCAATAATACAGAAGGAGACATCTCAGGATTACAAGTCCTCACAGCAATATCGAGGTCATGATGAAGTAATGAATAAAATCCAAGTAAACATTAGCATGAACTAAATATTAGGTAGGGAAAAAAAAAAGAAAAAAAATTACAAAAAGATTAATTAGAATTAATGGACAAAAACACAAGCTATGAATGATAGATATATTGACATACGATCTAATATCGGCAGATGATTAAATTGCTTACCCATTTTCCTCTTCAAATGTTGCTAGGTTGTCCGATGGAGCTTCAAGTAGAAGATAGACGTAGTGGGGTTGTGGTATGCAAGAGTGCTTGCAATGCATTCGGGCTGGACCAGTACTGTTGCAGAGGACAGTTTGTAAATCCGACCGCATGCAAGCCCTCCTTCTACTCCACCATCTTCAAGGCCGCGTGCCTTAGGGCTTACAGCTATGCTTTCGACGATAGAACCCAGCACCTTCACTTGCAAAGCATCTGACTACGACATCATCTTTTGCCCTTCATTCAATGGGTAAGCTCCAAGAATTCTCCACGTACAAAGAATTAATTGATTTATGTAACTGAAACTAGCAAGCTAGATCTGCAGACCTTTTTAGCTCTTTAACAAATAGAAGATTCGTTCAAACATTAACATGATTGATGATTCTCTACTTAAATACGTGCGACGAATACCCTTTACTAGTAAAGAGAATTGTGATTGAAATTCACTTGGTCGATCATCAAAGGGAGGTTTCATCGCTTGTAAACTCGGAAAATGCCAAGGGGGTCTGACCCAGGTCCTTGCATGGGAGCAACTTCCAACTTTTTAACTTAAAATCATGAACATTCTTCTTCCTTTTTCTTTTATTTTAGAATTTGAAGTCGTGGTGAAAGAAGAGATAGATTCCAGTGTATCTTACTTCATTTCAAATATCAATCTGTGCAGAACTAAAAGATCAAACAGTTACGACGGGCAAACTACAGGTGTTACGATTGTCCAACCTACAGCCTATTCTAATGGCCAACCCGACAAGTTACTCAACGGGCAAACCTACCCATTGGCATGGCAACGAAGGTGGATCTGAGGAGATTACTTCCTCTACAACCTCTCAACTACGCCACCGATCTTTTACGATATTGGTTGCACTCTTCTTAGCCTCGGTTGTCATGATGTAATTTCAAGTCAATTGAGATGACTGAGGTGAACAAGGATGTTGCTCGAAGGTGAAAGAAGTTCTTGAGAACTTTCTTCGCAGCATGAGGAGATCCGAGAAACAGAAAGTGATTGCATTGGAGAGCTTGATAGTGATCAGGGGATTCAGGACCACCGTAAGATTAAACGAACTTGAGACAAAAGAACTAGTAAATCCGCTCCATTGCTACAACCATATATCAAACAATAATGAGTATAAAAACAGATGTGAAGAGCAGGGCCGGCCCCACCCTTGAGGCGGGTGAGGCAGCCGCCTCGGGCCCTCGGCATTTTTTCGATTTTAGGGGCCCCAAATTTGTAATTCCTTTGTAAATATATGCACGTATTTTGCGCGTTAAAAAAATACTGTTGTTATTAGAGCCCAAAAAAATAATTATTTGAGCCTTTAATTATTTTTTTTTTTTAATTATTTGGCTTTAGGCTTGAAGACTTGAATTGAATTTGAGACTTTAAATTTGAGTGATTTAAAACAAATTTATATATTTTGTATATTTTGCTTTCAACAATGTGCAAATTTTTTGTATACATGTTTTTTTTTTTTTTTGGAGGGCCCCATTTGGGGACTTCGCCTCGGGCCCTCGGGAACTCAGGGCTAGCCCTGGTGAAGAGTTCAGTAGCAATTTAGACAGTAATTATTAATTGTTAGAGATCATGAGAGATAATAATAAGAGAAATTAGGGTTATGGTTAATTAACCTACTACTTGAGATATTATATCCTGCTTATCATGAATTGAAATATCACATGGGCACTACCTCCAGTATATATGAGATTAAACTAGGTTTAGAGTACTGGGCTTCATGCCCAGTCAACCCGGTCCAACAATTAACAGATAATGCGTGTAAAGCATGTGTTGCCTCATAGAACACTATACACAATAATATTCTATTATATTGAGAATATACCTTGTTGCCGCTAAATTTGGTGTGGGGGCAAATAGATAGAACTTGTGGATTCTTGGGGAAACTGAATGGAAAAACCTGTGTACCTGTTCCTTCGGGCTTCGGTCGTCGATCCCGCTGTAGACCTGCAAAAAGTGCGAGACACCGGGGTTGTTCCCGGCGACGCACCCTCCGACGCTCAAGTCAGTAATCTAGGAAGATTATGAAAGAGCGTAAAAACTGGTGAAAGATTGATTACCCCTTAATGGAGATGGATGGGGGGTATTTATAGGCGTCTCAGGGAACAGATTAGGCATGTAATTCCTGGGTATACAGATAAGGAATGTGATCCCTAATCCCTAGTGAAAGGATAGACACGAATCAGGGCCGTTGATTAATATTAATCAGAAACCCTAATTCTATCCCTTCTGGACCGGGTTTGCTGCGGGTTGAAACCCGCACCCAGTTGAGGTGGATCCGTTTGCGGGTAAGAGGGTCTTTGGGGAAGATAACCGGTACCCGCTTCAAACCCGTCAGCAGGTGAAATTACCGTTTTACCCCTGAGCTTCAAGATTCGTGCCCCATCTGGATGGTTCCGATTTAACCCCATTTTTAGCCATATCACGAGCCCCCCACTCCTAAAGACTGAGTGTGATCAGCCTTTGAGGAGTAGTTTAACTGTTTTAATGGCTAGCGGAGTTGTATCGGAGTCCGAATGGAGGGTTTTGAATCTTGAAGGGGGTAGTAAGGTATTTTTTGAAGTTACAATCTGTTCTCAAGCATCTCTGATTGGCCAACGGTCTCTACCTATTTTTTCGGATTATTTATTTAATTTTGCGATGTGTTAACCAGTCGTTCGGGGGCCTTCACAATACATTCTTGGCAATAATTGTTCGTTCAGGGGTTCGAAAATATCACCCCGAATTTGTAATTATTTCCTAGAATTTCCAGTGAATTTTCCCGAATTTTTAGTAATTTTTTCGCAATTTTTAAATAAATAAAACGATTAAAATAAATAAAAAATAATTTTTAATACTTATTTATGACGTGGCGTCATCAGAGCCCTTGATCGGAGCGGAGCGTGATTTTCGGAGAGATCGTGTGGTCCCTGTTCTTCGGCTCGTTTTTTCGCCGCATGTGAGGTTCGGTACCCCGGTGCCCCGGCTCGGAGGGTCGGCGCCTCGGTTCGGATGACCAGTGCCTCGGCTCGACGGTTCCGAGGACGTGGCATCATCTGAGCTGTCCATCTCAGCGCAGATCCCCGTAAAACGCTATCTTGTCGTTTAGTGGACGTGGCCAAATCTGGATCGTCCATCATGACGAGCGCGCTTTTTCACAAGATCCAATGGCTGATATGGGTCGGAGCGATTTTTTGCCATATACGAGGGTCGGTACCCCGGTACCCCGGCTCGGAGGGTCGGTGCCTCGGTTCGTTGGGTCGGTGCTTCGGCTCGAAGGTTCCGAGGTACGTGGCATCATCTGAGCCATCCATCTCAGCGCGGATCCCCGTAAAACGTTATCTTGTCGTTTAGTGGACGTGGCCAAATCTGGACCGTCCATCATGACGAGCGCGCTTTTTCACAAGATCCAACGGCTGATATGGGCCGGAGTGATTTTTTGCCATATACGAGGGTCGGTACCCCGGTACCCCGGCTCGGGGGGTCGGTGCCTCGGTTCGGTTGGTCGGTGCTTCGGCTCGACGGTTCCGAGGTACTAAGTTGGGCGTTTTGGAGGAAGAGCCCCGTGAGGGCTCCCCTCCTCGGCGCGTAGTGGCTCGGTGGCTCGACTGAACTGTTCGGTAGCTCGGCTGGGCGAGCCGATGGCAGGCAGCAAAGGGGGACGCGTGGTTAGATCTGGGCGGTCCATCTTGGCGCGCATCTCGAGGATGGGGTTCAGATCACGAGAAAACGCTATCTTGTCGCTTTGTGGGCGTGGCACGATCTGAACCGTCCATCAGATTCTGTCGCGAACTTTAAGGAGATCCGACGGTGACTTCGCCTCGGAGCGATTTTTTGCCATATACGAGGGTCGGTACCCCGGTATCTCGGCTCGACGCATCAGGGCTGATTGGCCGAGGTACTAAGTTGGGTGTTTTGGAGGAAGAGCCTGCTGAGGGCTCTCCTCCTCGGCGCTTAGTGGCTCGGTGGCTCGGCTGGGCTGTTCGGTAGCTCGGCTGGGCGATCCGATGGCAGGCAGCAAAGGGGGACGCATGGCTAGATCTGGGCGGTCCATCTTGGCGCGCTTCTCGAGGATGGGGCTCAGATCACGAGAAAATGCTATCTTGTCGCTTTGTGGGCGTGGCACGATCTGAACCGTCCATCAGATTCTGTCGCGAACTTTAAGGAGATCCGACGGTGACTTCGCCTCGGAGCGATTTTTTGCCATATACGAGGGTCGGTACCCCGGTATCTCGGCTCGGCGCATCAGGGCTGATTGGCCGAGGTACTAAGTTGGGGGTTTTGGAGGAAGAGCCTGCTGAGGGCTCCCCTCCTCGGCGCTTAGTGGCTCGGTGGCTCGGCTGAGCTGTTCGGTAGCTCGGCTGGGCGATCCGATGGCAAGCAACAAAGGGGGACGCGTGGCTAGATCTGGGCGGTCCATCTTGGCGCGCATCTCGAGGATGGGGTTCAGATCATGAGAAAATGCTATCTTGTCGCTTTGTGGGCGTGGCACGATCTGAACCGTCCATCAGATTCTGTCGCGAACTTTAAGGAGATCCGATGGTGACTTCGCCTCGGAGCGATTTTTTGCCATATACGAGGGTCGGTACCCCGGTATCTCGGCTCGGCGCATCGGGGCTGATTGGCCGAGGTACTGAGTTATGGCCGAGGTACTGAGTTATGTAGCCGGGGCGTCCTATGGCTTTCTCGTAGGTGGCCGAGACGCTGACTTGGTATTTTGAAGAGTCTCTTGCTTTGAGCAAGCTTCGTATCTTTTCCGCCTGTCGCTTTGGCTCCCTAGTGGGCTTTTTGCGTTTTCCAAGGAGGCCCAACTTGCTAGGGGTTAAAAGCTCTCACCCTTACTCTCAAAGCTCATTTCTCACTTTTTACTCAAGTTTTTTACTTTCGATCTCCAAGTTCTCTGCTAGCGGCGATTTTCTCTCTAAGGTGTTTCCGTTAGCTGTCGCGTGGGCCAGGCGATTTCCGGCGAGAGCACTCCGACCGTGGACGTCACTTCAAAAGGTCAGTTTACTTAGTCTGAATAATTTTTCTAGAGATGTCTCGAGTAGACTCGGGGAGTGGGGCCTCGTCTTCGGGCGACGAGAGTGCCGAGGAGAGGAGGAGGTCGGAGATCAGGAGGAATGGTAAGCAAGCTGCTGAACCGTCTGTAGTCGAGACGAAGAAGGGGAAGAAGAAGAGGAGGGTGGAGACCCAATCCCCCATGGTGGAGGTGATTGTGGAGAATCCGAAGCAAGCACCCGAGATAGGACGGTATCCTTCCGTCCTGTCCGGTCATTCGGGGGTCAGGCAGTACCAGGGTGACTTGCTAGAGAAGGCGATCTATGGGAAGTCCAAGATCGTCGAAGAACCTAACCCGGCCCTTGCCACCGAAGCAGATGAGCTCATCACGTTGGTATCCGAGGAGGACCTGCTCCGGGTTAGAAAGGCTTTCGCTATCCCTCCGGAGTACAAACTGATTCTCCCAGGTCCCAGGATACGAGCGAATTCCAAGCTGCCGTCTTCGGACATGTGCATGTTCGACGTTGACTCCTTTCATGCCGGGTTACGCTTCCCTCTGCACCCATTCATCCTCGAGATCCTCGGCTGGTATTGCCTCGCGCCGACCCAGTTCATGCCGAACACATGGCGCCATGTGAACGCCTTTATGCTTCAGTGCTACCGAGCCGAGGTGCAGCCGGATCTCACGGTCTTCCGAGGAATGTATCGAGTAAACCGGCAGCACAAGACAGAGTATCGATACTACTTGTGGCCGAGGAAGGGTGTCAAGATTGTAGAAAACCCTGACTCGATTAAGGGTTGGAAGGAAAAGTATTTTATAGTAAGGGGCGAGGCGATTAGGCCCATTCCGACCCGTTGGAAGGTGGAGGTGCCGAATTTCGCGCGCGCCGACCCTGTTTTGTCTGATGCCGAGGAAGAGGTGGCGAGGAAGATAATGGCCCTTCCGATACTGAGTTGGAGGGATTTGACGGAGGAGGTGTTGTTTGGGTACGGCCTAAGCCCCATCGACCCGAGTATGCTCCTGACATCTCGTTTTTCATTTTTTTTTTTTTAAGTTTTTGGTTCGGACTGCTAACTTGTCCCTTTTTTTTTGTGGCTCGTTGCAGAATCAATGAAGATTGACTTCAACTCCATGATGGCCGACAGGTCTAAGTTGGCCGGGGGGAAGAAGAGGAAGAGGGCGGCCGCGACTGTCTCGTCGACCCCGGCACCTGCCGTTGCCTCAACCATCTCTCCGCCCCCTCCAGCCGTGGAGGTGCCCTCGGAAGTTGTCGTCGCTGAGGAGCCCCCGTCTTCTTCGGTCCCTGGCGTGATCGAGGGGACCTTTGACGTGAACGCGGCGCTGTCGATCGAGGCACCACCGCTAACCCAGGCCGCCGAAGAGATTCTGACAGAGCAGCACAAGCAGCTGTTCGTGCCGAATTGGCGAGTGAAGAACCATGACGGGTTCCTCGGCAATTTGCAGATGTCCGTGCAGGTCGTCAAACACTTGGCGACCCCGAAAGACAGGGCCGCGCTGAGGGCGGGGATGGTCGGCGACGACACCTACGAAGTCGCCCGGTCACTCGTTTCGGTAGGTGTATTGCAAATTTCTCTAAGTCTGCAACTCGGCTTGTGCATTACTGATTGTTGTCTCTGTAGGCCACTTGCCACTTCGGCCACCTCCTCGAGACATTTGCCAAGCAGGAGAAGGAGCTGAGGTCTGCCAGTGACAAGGACAGGTTGGCGAAGGTCAGGGCGGTCAAAGAACTTGAGGCCGAGCAGAGGCGGGCTGAGGCCTTGGAAGTCCGGGTCGCGGATCTTGGGTCGGACTTGGAGAAGGCTAAGGAGCGGCTCGACGCGGAGTCTGCCAAGGCCACCAAGGCCGCCGAGGACTTAGCTGCGGCGCTGAAGTCCTTGGCCGAAGAGAGGGCGGAGAAGGAGGCCCTGGCGACGAAGATCCGGGCCGAGGTGGAGAAGGAGGTCGAGGAAGAGGCGAAGAAGCACATGGCCGAAAACATGGAGAAGTCCTATCAGATGGCCCTCGACCATGTTCAGGAACGGGTCCCCGGCTTCGAGCAGGTCAGCTACCAATTGTTTCCAACGCCGACCTCGGACGATGAAGGGGAGGAAGGCGAAGATGACGAGGCCGAAGGCGAAGGCGAGGGAGGTCGGGATGGAGAGACTGTGGTGGACGGCCAGGTCAAAGGACCCTCCGCTGATGCACCCGTGGCCGACGCGGCGACGAAGGTGGACCCTTGATCCCCTCACTAAGTTTTTGTAGTTTTTTTTTGTTCCGATTGTTGTAATGCCTTTTGCGGACTGGCCACCGCCTTTCAATGAATGAAAAGTATTTTGACTCCGGAATTTGTCTAAGTGTTTGGCTCGGTAGTGGGGTATTTCAATGCTATCTCTTTCTTATTTCAGATTGCCGAGCCGACTCGTAACACCTCGGCTGAACAGCGCCAAGCCGAGCTGTTTAAGCGATCTCGGGAGGATCGTCTCGAAGGTGAGGTTCACCTGACGAGGAGAATACTTCATAACTTGGAGATTAGGCATAGCGATGCTTTAGTTGAACTGCACCACCTACGGATAGTCGAGGCCGAGCTATCTACTAGGGAAGAGGAACTGGCTCGAGTTGCTGCCGAGCGGGATGGCTTAGCGAGGAAGGTGGAAGAGTTGCAGAGGGTGACTGTCGACAAGAGTATCGAAGTGACCCACTTGCGTCGTGTTATCTCCGACAGCGCCGAATACCCCGGTTCGGCGAAACTTCCTCGGTTTAAAGTGATAGTGAAGGATGACACTTTGAAGGACCGCATCGTCGAACTGGAGGAAGAAGTTGCTCGGCTCAAGCCTCAGCCAGTGAGGGCTAACGTCCGAAGCACCTCGTGCACCCGCGAAGAGATCGAGCGAGGGATCACGTTCTATCAGGCAGCGAGCCGGACTCCTATTGTAGGCAGGTCAGCCGCCGATGCCCAAAGCGGTGTGGCGGTGTCTTCAAGCGGTGCTTCGGTAGGAGCAACCGTCAGGGTTAGTGGTGAGGAGGCGTCTCGGTTCGTCGGCCTGGATTCGAGCTCGGAGGTCAAGAGGCGTCGACCCAAAGTGTCCCTAAAGCGGAGCATTCCCCTTCCTCGGAAGTAGCGGACGGGTCGTGTCTTTGTGTTGTAACCTACTTGCAAGTTTTTGGGATTGTAATCCGCTTTGTAACTTTATCCAACTTGTTAATGGAATTGGAGTTGTTTTATCCGATCTATCCTCGGCTGTCTCCTTATTTGTGCTATTGTGGTGTCAACTAGAGTAGGCTTGAGACGAACTACGAGGCTGGTGTTCGCTTCGCCGAACTCCTTGGCTCCGAACTTTCCTTTTTGCTGCGCTTCTGAGCCATAGGCTCGGTTTGGCTGTTAAGGCGTAGTTGCTTCCCGACTGCGCCCACGTGGCCTGATCAGGGACGTCTGATGTTTGCACGGATCTCGAGGCGGGTCCAGTTTCCAAGAAAATACTATCTTGTCGTTTTGTGGACACGTGGCTGAATGAGATCCGCTCATCATGCCCTAGCGCACTTTCTGAGGCGATCTGACGGTGGCTTCGCCTCGGAGTGATTTTTTGCCATATACGAGGGTCGGTACCCTGGTACCTCGGCTCGGCGCGTAGTTGCTTCTCGACTGCGCCCACGTGGCCTGATCAGGGACGTCTGATGTTTGCACGAATCTCAAGGCGGGTCCAGTTCCCAAGAAAACACTATCTTGTCGTTTTGTGGACACGTGGCTGAATGAGATCCGCTCATCACGCCCTAGCGCACTTTCTGAGGCGATCTGACGGTGGCTTCGCCTCGGAGTGATTTTTTGCCATATACGAGGGTCGGTACCCCGGTACCTCGGCTCGGCGCGTGAGGGCTGTGATTTGTACCTAATTCTGGCCCGACTGAGGGTGAGTCAGAAAGATTGGGTTGAGTCGTCGGAGAGATCCGATCGTTAGATTAGTTTAAGGGATGCAGGAGCAGTTTCAAATGGCGAGTTACTTCTAGTTCGCTTAGGGGCGAGCTTGCGAAGCAGAATCGAGCCAAGTGTTGGACTCCGATCCATTCAACGGCTGCAGGAGCAATCTCGAACGGCGATCTACTTCCGGCTCGTCTATAGACGAGTCGAGGAGGAAGAGTCGAGCCGGGTGCTGGACTCCGAACCATTGTGTGGGTAGTTTAAGGGATGCAGGAGCAGTTTCGAATGGCGAGCTACTTCTAGTCCGCTTAGGAGCGAACTGGGGAAGCGAAATCGAGCCAAGTGTTGGACTCCGATCCATTCAACGGCTGCAGGAGCAATTTAGAATGGCGATCTACTCCCGGCTCGTCTATAGACGAGCCGAAGAGGAAGAGTCGAGCTGAGTGCTGGACTCCGAACCATCGTGTGGGTAGTTCAAGGGATGCAGGAGCAGTTTCGAATGGCGAGCTACTTCTAGTCCGCTTAGGAGCGAACTTGCGAAGCAAAATCGAGCCAAGTGTTGGACTCCGATCCATTCAACGGCTGCAGGAGCAATTTCGAACGGCGATCTACTCCCGGTTCGTCTATAGACGAGCCGAGGAGGAAGAGTCGAGCCGAGTGCTGGACTCCGAACCATCGTGTGGGTAGTTCAAGGGATGCAGGAGCAGTTTCGAATGGCGAGCTACTTCTAGTCCACTTAGGAGCGAACTTGCGAAGCAAAATCGAGCCAAGTGTTGGACTCCGATCCATTCAACGGCTGCAGGAGCAATTTCGAACGGCGATCTACTCCCGGCTCGTCTATAGACGAGCCGAGGAGGAAGAGTCGAGCCGGGTGCTGGACTCCGAACCATCGTGTGGTTAGAAAAATAAAGGCTGAGGTATGCGATAGTATCAAAAATATGAAAAACTTTATTTATTAATATCTAATGGTCGGCTGCTTCTAAAGTTGCTAGCCGTTATTACAATGAAAAAAGAACAAAGGAAAAATTACTACTAGTAGCAAGAGAAGAGTGGTCCGACATCTCGAGTTACTTAGATAGGCGTAGTTGCCTTCTCTTGGTATTTCAAAAGATGGTCGGCGTTCCAAGTCCTGGGAATTTCTCTGCCTTCAGGATCTTCTAGCTTGTTTGCACCGGGGCGGATCACTTTGGAGATTTTGTATGGTCCCTCCCAATTCGGGGCCAGTTTGCTTTTCTGTCCGGAGAACGAGATGGCCAATTTTCGGAGGACCAGATCCCCTTCTTTGAGGTCTGTTGGGCGGACCCGTTTGTTGTAGGCGAGTTCGATTCTTCTCCGGTAACTTTGTTTCCGTATGGCTGCTCTTTCCCAGATTTCGTCTATCAAGTCTAGGCTTGCTCTGAGCTCCCTGGCATTCTGTTCTTCTTCAAAAGCTATCAAACGAGGAGAGGGTATCCCAACTTCTAGCGGGATGAGGGCCTCGGACCTATAGGTGAGATTAAACGGACTCTCGCCTGTTGGGGTCCGCTTCGTGGTGCGGTAATTCTACAACACATTGGGCAGCTGATCAACCCACAAACCCTTGGAGCACTTGTCCAGTCTCTTCTTGATGCCGGAGAGGATCTGTCGGTTGGCATTCTCGGCCTGGCCATTTGACTGGGGATGAGAAACAGAGGAGAAGCGGTGTTGTATGGCCAGGTCTCCACATAAGGCTCGGAAGGCAGCTCCTGCGAACTGCGTACCGTTATCTGTAACTATGACCCGAGGAACGCCAAATCGGCAGATTACATTTTTCCAAAAGAATTGAACAACTCTATGCTCGGTGATTGTAGCCAGGGGCTCGGCCTCTATCCATTTCGAGAAATAGTCGACTGCAACGACTAGGAACTTTAATTGTCCGGGGGCCGGTGGAAATGGCCCCAGTAAATCCATCCCCCACATTGCGAAGGGGATCGGACTTGATAGGGAGGAGAGTGGTGCTTGTGGAAGGCGTCGGATGTCGGAATACTTCTGGCAGGAGGTGCATCGCCGAACGTGTTGTTCGGCGTCCCGTAGGAGAGTGGGCCAGTAATACCCGTAGTTCAACACTTTGCGCGCCAAGGCTCTGGAGCCGGAGTGGGCTCCGCCGATGCCCTCATGGAGTTCTTGCAGGGCGTAGTCGGCTTGTCCGGGGGAGAGGCACCTTAGGTGCCGACCATCCACCTGGGTGAAGGAGCGCTTATATAGAATGCCTTCGACCAATATGTAACGCTCGGCTCGGGTCCTTATCCTTCGGGCTTCCTTCGGATCCTGGGGGAGGAGTCCGTCTCTTAAAAACTCGACGAGGGGCTTCATCCAATTGTCTTCGAGGAGGACTGGCAGTGTTTCGACGGAGTTGAGAGCCTCGTCCTCTATGCTCGGCTTTAGGAGGACTTCTATCAGAACAGTTTGTTCGAGGCCTTGAAGGGATGAGGAAGCTAATTTGGACAGGGCGTCGGCCTGGGCATTTTCTTCTCTGGGGATTCTTCGGATGAGGGCCTCCTCGAAGAGCGCCATGAGGCTCTTTACTTTAGCCAAGTACCTTACCATCCTGTCATCACGGGCTTCATATTCGCCGAGGACCTGGTTGACGACCAACTGAGAGTCGCTGAAGATCCGCAGGCGTTGCGCCCCTGCATTTCGGGCCATTCCAAGGCCGGCTATGAGTGCCTCGTATTCGGCTTCGTTGTTCGAGGCTTTGAAGGTTATACGGAGGGAATATTGGAGGACAAAGTCGTCCGGGCCCACGAGGATGACCCCTGCCCCGCTCCCCTCATTGCAAGAGGATCCATCGACATAGACCGACCAGACAGGCGGTCCCTTCATAGTTTGCTCGGAGTCGGGGATAGTTGTTTCAACTATGAATTCGGCCAGCGCCAGCGCCTTGATTGCGGTCCGAGGCTGGTAAGTTATATCATGTTGGCTCAGCTCGATCGACCACTTCATGAGGCGACCGGAAGTCTCTGGCTTGTGAAGAATCTGTTTCAGCGGCTGGTCGGTAAGGACGACCATCGAATGGGACTGGAAGTAGGGCCGAAGCTTTCTCGCAGCCATTATCAGGGCGTAGGCTATTTTCTCAATTTTCGGGTACCGGAGCTCCGCGTCCCGGAGCACTTTGCTGACATAGTAAATGGGCTTCTGAGTTCTTTCTTCTTCTCTGACTAGGACCGCACTAAGCGTCTGTTCGGAAGCTGCCAAGTAGAGGTAGAGTGGTTCGCCCGGTATGGGTTTGCTGAGAAGAGGTGGATTGACGAGGTAGGCCTTAAGCTGGTCGAAGGACTCTTGTTGTTGCTGCCCCCATTCAAATCCTTTAGCCCCCCTGAGGGCTTTGAAGAACGGGAGGCACTTCTCCCCGGACTTCGACAGAAAGCGCCCAATGGCGGCTAGGCGACCAGTCAATCTTTGAACTTCCTTGACATTTCTAGGGGGGCCATGTCCAATATGGCCTTGATCTTTTTCGGGTTTGCCTCTATTCCTCATTGGCTAACCATGAAGCCGAGGAACTTCCCTGATGAGACGCCGAACGCACACTTGTTCGGGTTGAGTCTCATATTGTGCTTTCTCAAAACATCAAATGCTTCTTGGAGGTCGGCCACATGATCAATGCCTCGGATGCTTTTCACAAGCATGTCATCCACGTACACTTCCATATTCCGGCCAATCTGGGCCTGGAATACTTTGTTGACGAGGCGCTGGTACGTTGCCCCCGCATTCTTTAGGCCGAATGGCATGACTCTGTAGCAATAAAGGCCTTGATCGGTTACAAAGAATGTCTTAGGGATATCCGGGGGGAACATTCTTATCTGATTGTAACCCGAGAAAGCATCCATGAAGCTGAGGAGCTCATGTCCCGAGGTTGCGTCAATCAGAGTGTCGATGCTCGGCAGAGGGAAGGGATCTTTGGGGCAGACCTTGTTGAGGTCGGTGAAATCAATACAAATTCTCCATGTCCCGTTGGACTTCTTCACCATTACTACGTTGGACAACCACTCAGGATAATTTACCTCCTGTATGAATCGGGCCTTCAACAGTTTGTCTACCTCTTCTTTGATAGTGAGCTGACGCTCGGGGGCGAACTTGCGCCTCTTCTGCTGAACCGGTTTGGACCCTGGATCAACACTTAGGCGGTGGACCAAGAGTTCTTCGGAGATACCGGGCATGTCTGCAGCTGACCATGTGAAGAGGTCTTGGTTGGCTCGGATGCACTTTACGATGTCCGAGTATAGGGTGGACGGGAGGGTCTTGCTAACGAAGAACTTGTGGGCAGGCTCTTCCTCCGAGAAGAGTACCTCCTCCAATTCGTCCACCGGCTCGAAGGTGGGCCGAGCGGCATCTTGGGGAATTTCCAGTGTTTCTAATGAGAGAACGGGCCCGAGGGTGGAGGTCATATAACATTTGCGGGCCTGCTCCTGATTGCCTCTCACTTCCCCTACTTCGGCCCGGGTGGGGAATTTCATTTTGAGATGATAGGCAGAAGGGACGGCTTCAAGGGCGGCTAGGCCGGGCCGACCCAAAATGACGTTGTAGGTTGCTGGGACATCTACGACCATGAAATCCATCGACTCCGTGCGGGTAGTAGGAGTTTTGCCGGCTGTGACATCGAGGGTGATTACCCCTTCAATTGTCACCGGTACTCCCGTGAACCCATGGAGCGTGTAGCCGGCGGGCTTGAGTCTGTCTCGGGAGAGCTTTAGCCCCTTGAAGGCGTCGAGAAAGAGGATGTTAACGGAGCTACCGTTATCCACTAAGATTCTCTCGACTTTGAAATTGGCCATGTGAAGACTGATGACGAGTGCGTCACAATGAGGGGTGCGGACACCCTCGAGATCTTCGTCAGAGAAGGTGACGGGCACTCCAAGGCCTTTGGGAGGAGGGGTGGTTCGGACCGAGTTCACTTCTCTGATAAAAGCTTTGCGAGAAGAGTTCGAGGAGCCCCCCATTGGACCCCCATGGATGAGGTGGAGGACTCGTTCTTCCTCAAACTCTGGTGTCTCTTCTCGTTCCGGACGCTTGTTAGCTCCCCGAGGCTGGGGAGGAAGCTCGGCTTGGTCCTTTCTCACGAATTTTGCCAACTGCCCCCTCTGGATAAGGGCTTCGATTTCGTTTCTTAGTGCACGGCAATCGTTGGTGTCGTGCCCATGGTCCCGGTGATAGCGGCACCATTTTTCTCTATCTCTTCTCTTGGCAGGGGTGTTCATCTTCGGAGCAGGAGGTAAGACCCCTTCTTTTTCGACTTCCATGAAAATGGCGGAGATGTTTGTGGTGAGGGGAGTAAACTTCTCAAATCTAGGGGGAGGTCGGCGCTGGCCAGCATTATCCTTCTGGAACTTCTTTGCTCCTTCTTCTTTCGTTCCCTTCCTCTTAGACCCGGAGGCAGTTCCTTCCCAGTTGGGCTGTTCCTCGGCCTCTTCAGCTCGGATGTACTTTTCAGTACGGAGGAGGAGGTCAGAAAAGTCATGCGGTGGTTTCTTGGCGAGGGAGGAGCGGAGGTTGGAATTGAGGATATTGGATTGGAACGCCGCGGTAGCGACCGATTGGTCGAGGGATGCAATGGTTCTGGCTTCAGCTGTGAACCTCTTCACGTAGTCCCTTAATTTCTCCCCCTTCTGTTGACGGAGGTGCAATAGTGAGATGCTGGTCTTCTCGGCCCTTCGGCTGCTGACAAAATGGGTGATGAACAGGGTTTCGAACTGTTCGAAGGAGAATATCGACGCTGGGGCAAGGCGAGAGTACCATTCTCGAGCTGGGCCTTTGAGAGTTGCAGGGAATGTTTTGCAGAGGAGGGCATCGGAAGCTTGATGGAGGAGCATCAAAGTCTTAAAGCTTTCGATGTGGTCAACTGGATCGGTCTCCCCAGTGTAGTTCTCGAACTGGGGAGGTTTGAAACCGAACGGCACAGGGGCATCTACTATGGTCTGGGAGAATGGGGGTCGGCTAGGACGTAGGGTCCTCCCCCTAAGCTCCTCTTCTCGGTTTATCTGTCCCAAGAGTTTTTCCACCTCGTTTAGACGGCGGTTCATTGTGTCATCTCTCCGACGGTAATCTGCCGAGCCACGGGACTCGTCTTCGTATGAGGGGGAGCGAGGGCTGCGGCGATGGTAACTTCGGGAGCGACGAGGACTTGGGGTACGCCGGGAGTTGGTAGGAGCGGGACGAGGAGAGGGGGACCGTCGGCGAGGGCTTCAGACTGGAGGAGGGGACGGGGCCTTCGGCTCATTAGGGTTTTGACGGAGGTTGAGTGCCTGTTGCACCATTGCTTGGAACTGCTGGAACTCGGCACGGGTGATTGGTGCCTCATTGTTCCTAGGCTGCTGCCGACCTGCGGGAGAGTGCCTCCTTCGGTAATGATCGGGGGAGTCCTTCCTCCCTCTTCGGATGGGGGACCTCCTGTACTCTCGGCGACGGGGGGATCGCTCTTGCTGGCGGGAGGCTTCCCCCCGAGCCCGCTTTTCATCCAGATGACGACGGAGGTCATCATCTTCCGGACGTTTGGGAGGGGCATTGTGGCGACCAGAGGCTCGGGGATGATGGGAGGCCATGGAGGCACTGGAGGTGTTGTGGATGGATAGGTTCTCTTGGTGAAGAGGCTGTTTCTGAGGGTTAGGACCCTTTGGATCAGGAGGTGGAGGGTTCCTTTGGAGTGGCTCTTCCATGGTAGGGGGGAGTTGCCCTTGTTGCTGAGCGGGATCAGGAAGGACTTCTTGCTGGTCAGGGTTGACCACTCGATTAGACCCTCTTGACCTAACTTTGCGAGGCGGCATGGCTGGAGAAAACCTGTTCACCGGGAAGAGGAGAGGTCCCTATTCGTTAGTTTCCCACAGACGGCGCCAATCTGTTGCCGCTAAATTTGGTGTGGGGGCAAACAGATAGAACTTGTGGATTCTTGGGGAAACTGAATGGAAAAACCTGTGTACCTGTTCCTTCGGGCTTCGGTCGTCGATCCCGCTGTAGACCTGCAAAAAGTGCGAGACACCGGGGTTGTTCCCGGCGACGCACCCTCCGACGCTCAAGTCAGTAATCTAGGAAGATTATGAAAGAGCGTAAAAACTGGTGAAAGATTGATTACCCCTTAATGGAGATGGATGGGGGGTATTTATAGGCGTCTTAGGGAACAGATTAGGCATGTAATTCCTGGGTATACAGATAAGGAATGTGATCCCTAATCCCCAGTGAAAGGATAGACACGAATCAGGGCCGTTGATTAATATTAATCAGAAACCCTAATTCTATCCCTTCTGGACCGGGTTTGCTGCGGGTTGAAACCCGCACCTAGTTGAGGTGGATCCGTTTGCGGGTAAGAGGGTCTTTGGGGAAGATAACCGGTACCCGCTTCAAACCCGTCAGCAGGTGAAATTACCGTTTTACCCCTGAGCTTCAAGATTCGTGCCCCATCTGGACGGTTCCGATTTAACCCCATTTTCAGCCATATCATACCTATATATCCAACAATCTCCTCCTATATTCTCAATATATTAGGTAATGTCCTGTTATATCAATGGATCACAAAAGAATATAGTTTATAGACTAAATCAATTATAACTCAAATAGTTCAAATAAGACTAAACCAAAATAATCAAATAGTTCAAAGACCATATCAGAACATAATAGTTCACAATGACTAAACCAACTGAAGAAATCTGTCATAGTTTCAAAATCAACCAAAGCAAATAAACTTCAAGAACAAAATAAGAGTTTTAAGCTCATGAACACAAGAGTCTTAAACTCAATAGAAGTTTTACCAAGTAAGTGACAAATTTATTCTTGAGAGAAATAAATTGAAACTCTATCCTTGCAAACTGTTTTATGTTACTCCTCCATTTTGAGCAAATCATTATTTTGAAATCTATAATGACATATTCAACTCCTCCATCTTTGTTAGCTTATTGAAAGTAAGAATATCAAAAGATACATCTCAAAGATTCCAATGAATTTCACAAAGTATCTAGTTCCACAAAAGAACTTAGTACAATTCATAATTAGCTTAGCAAAAAATGTAACTGTAAGTCCTATTTTCAGATTTTATTGTATTTTGTATTCTTCTGATTATTGTGTTTGAACTCATTTATTATGGTGTATTTTGTCTTTTCTTGGGTTCTTTTTTTCTCTCTGGATCAATCTATGTTCTTTTGATTGGATTCTGTTCTTTTGTGAATTTGGCTCTTTTCTATTTTGAATTCGATTTGTTCTCCTTTGTGTTCGTCTCATCTCATTGCATTTGTTTCTCTCTTTCTAGAGCCAAAACCGATACCCAAAACCCAATATATTGATCCAAAACCCTAAATTTCTTGATCCCTATAAATACCCCATTAATTTAACCCTAATTAAATATACTCTCTCTCTCTCTCCGCCGCTTTCTCTCTCCCCGTACCCCTCTCTCTCTGTTTCCGTTAACCCAAACCCAAACCGTAACCCCTCGACCCCCGTCGCTCCTCCGACCATCCTTCACCACCGTCATCACCACCGTCGCCATCTCCATCCCCTCTTCATCATCATCACCGTCACTCCCCCCGCCCCGTCCTCGCCATTACCCATCGAACCCAACCACCAAAGTTTTTCCCGTTGCCATAACTCATCGTCGTCACCCTACTCCTCGTCGTGCACCTCACCGTTGCGTCCGTCATCCCTCGCCACTCCATCGAGACCCCCTTGCATCGTCGTCAAGTCCCCGATCGTCGAGCACCGTTGTCCCCTGTTTTCAACCGAGAGAACAGAGTTTCCCCTAGCCGGAGTTGTTGTCGCTGCCGTCGCTTCCCGACCATGGTAAGGACGCCGCTCCTTCACCGCAGTCACTGTCGCTATCGCTGTCATCGCGTCGCGCCAGTCCGCCGCTCTCTCTCACTCTCTCTTCCGCTATCGAGAGGTAGGAGATGCCCCCCGATTGGTCGAGTCCGCTGTTTGTTGTTCTGCCGCACCCGATCTCAAGTTGCTGTTTCCTGTTCGGTTGGATCCGGTGTGGAGCTGAGGTTCTGATTGGCTGGATTTTGGTGTTCCGTGTTCTGTGTGTACCAGATCCGAGTTTGGTGTTCTGCATTCTGTCCCAATCTGGTGTGAGGAATAGCTCTAGGATCTTGCTGTTGCTGTTGATTCTTCGTGCATTATTTTGGGAGATTTCACCCGGGATCCTGATCCCGTTATTCTATTTTAATTATATCTGCAAATACACGCAAGTCTCTTTTTGAACCCTCGTTTTATTTGTGTTCAAGATTTCTTTGATCTCCTACAAGTAGATCCTGTCATTTTTATTATCAAAAACTGTTTGACAATTTTGTTAAGATTATCGAGGGTTTACACGAGCTAACCCGACATACTCTTAACATCGTGCTTTCTCTTCGATCTAAACCTAGTCCCCAATGTTTCATGTATTTTCACATTAAACAACTAGATTCGTGCTTAGGACTGTTTGATAGAATGGATATCGAAATTGATCATGCTAGAATTGAATGTAATTGATGAATTGACACCATAACCATGATAAATGTATCTTAACCCTTAGAATTGCATGTTGACACCTAGGATTGCTTTAATTGCCAATTTGCATGTTATATGTGATCGTGTGAATTATTTGTTATCTTTTGATGTTAAGTTGATTTCTGGACTGCTGCAAGTTTCACTTTAAATTTGATTTTTAGCGCTATTAATGACATAATTTGAAAGAACTTACTAAATATAAAATGTAGCCCTTGATGTTTAGATAATTTTTCCTTGGTCTGGATTTAAATTCCAAATTGCCATCTGTTAGATATCATCACTTTACTGCAACTGTGTTAGTAATTTCAGACTCATAATTTCATGTGTATCCTGTCGTTGTTTATTTTATTTGACCATGTTATCTGTAAAGGAAAAATCTGAAATAATTTACGCTGGACCTAGACATGTATAGGTACTTTCCTGAATTTTTATAGATTTTAATAATGAGTTTTCTGACCCGAATTAATTAATGGAACATAACCTACTGCATGCTGACTGAACGTAAAACCTGATTTGATTAGAACTTTCATCCTAGTTCCTATGTTTTTTATATACATTAATTATACTCGCTAGAACCGTGTGGAAGTCTAATTTCCAGATCTTCTGGCAGATTCAGTTTTTCTACTGTGTAGTAACCATAATCTATGTTTTAGTACAGCAATGTCATGATGTCCTGATTTTATGAAATGCTTTAAATGATGTGTTTGCTTTATGCTTTGTCTTTAGCGCTTAGAATTAGTCACACATAGTAATATACAATATTGACACCCTCTTACATGCTCACATAGGATGAAAATAAACTATTAACAAGCCAGGGTATTATGAATATACTTGGTAGTGAACAATCGGGAAATGTACTCGATAAGGCATTATCGCTATACTATATTGTCTTGGAAGGAGGTGTATTGATTGCAATGATTTATTGATGATTCTTGATTGTAAATTATCGTTATCAATGTCGAGTACACGAATCGTGAATTTACCATCGGTCTAAAATGATCACTGTGCTTACGCAAAACCTGTGGAATGGTACGCAGTAGTACGTGCACTAGATAGGTTAATACTTAACAACCTGCATACTTGATCTTGTATTGGACTTGGATTGACATTAAGAATTTCATGTGTGATTATTGTACACCTTTGATATTGCCTACTCTTTGTTTTGTTATTTGTCTTTGACCATGTTCCTTTCCTTTGATATTCATGTTTTTTCTATTATCCTTTATTTTCTCTACTTGCCGCCCACGACTTGTTCTAAGGGCACTATTTTATTTCTTTTTAGACTAGGAATTTACATGTGCTGAATGATCTGTTCCCGAAGGAATTGGTGAGCAACGTTTCTAATGATGGATCCAGTCTCCACTGTGTAGTTTTATTAATTGTTGCTAGATTTATTTTCTAAACATTGTTATCTCTTGTACTCTGTTTTGGGCTCTATGACTCATAGTTTTATTTTGATCTCGGATGTTGGATATTTATACTGTTAGTTTATTTCATTATTATTGGAACTTTATCATTGATTCATTTGGTTATATTTCTTGCATGGTTGTATATTTGTTGATCTTATTGCTGAGTTAGTATGGTACAGCTTATGGATGGTGTTTACATCATTCGCTGGGCCTACGTTACGTACTCGTGTTCCGTATTTTGGAAAGTGGGGCGTGACAGGGTTTTTAGTGGTATCAGAGCGCAAGGTTGAGTAATATATCAATCAAACATGACTATCTTTACGAGGATTGGCTTTGATTGGTATATTAGTCGAGTTTGGCTCTAGCCGGATTAACTCAGTGATTTGCACACCACGATAATCACATGAATAATTGTATAATAACCAACATATAATCTGGGTACTAACCATCTTTGATCGTGTTTCAGGCTATGGCTCGTGGGAATTCTTCTTCTCCCTCGGGGGATCAGTAGCCGGACAACGCTGCTATTCTTCAGACGATCCAGCAGATGCTGGCTCTTCAGCAGGATCACAATGAGCTGATGAGAGCCACTTTGGCAGCCAATGGGAATGTCGTTGGACCTCCACTTCGAACTCTGCCACCTAGGCCTGGTACGATAGCGGATTTTATGAGGCTGCACCCGGATAACTTTTCAGCTACTGAGTCTCCGTTGGAGGCCGAGCAATGGCTTATCCGGACGGAGCAACTGATGGTCGCTACTCATGTTGCTGAGGCGAATCGTGTGGATGTGGTTCACATCGAGCTGGTGGATCTCGCTCATATCTGGTGGGGGGTTGAATCCGAGAGGATGTCACGACCCATTGAGTGGGCCACTTTCTCTGAGAGCTTCATGGTGAAGTTCTTTTCCAGTGTCACCAAGGCAGAGATGGAGCGATAATTTATTTCTCTAACTCAGGGAAACCGTTCCGTGAACGAGTATGTTACAGAATTTACTCAGTTCAGTCGCTTCGTCTCTACCTTCATTGCCACTGATGAGGCTCGGGCAAGTCATTTTCTGTCGAGCTTGAGCTTTTCCCTCCAGGACCGTTTAGCTGCTCTTCGGCTTCGTGCTTACTCCGATGTTCTGGATGCAACTCGGATCCAGGAGCAGACTCTTAGCAGGTCTAGTGTTCCTCAAAGGACTGTTTCGCACCCCATTGCTCCTCAGCCGTCCGGAGGACCTATTCGGAGGCCAATTCCTCCCCCACCTGCGAGAGCACAGTCGTATGCACCTGTTGTCCTGAGGAATGTTGAGACTTGTGGCTACTGCCATAAGACTGGGCATTCACATCGAGACTACAGGATGGCCAACCGACTGTGTTTAGTGTGTGGGAGCAGTGAGCATATGGTTCGTGACTGTCCGAGGAACAGAGCACCTGTGTCGGTTACTAGTGCTGCTCAACTAAGAGCACCAATGCGTGGTCAGGGCAGCCCGTCTCTCCCTCCGCAGAGGCAAGTCTTCGATCAGAGGCGTGTGGCTCCTAGAGGAGGTCAGGTTGATAGTCGTGGTCAGGCTTATAACCTGACAGACAAGGAAGCTGCAGTTACTGTTGGAGTGGTTGCGGGTATATCACAGTAGTTGTACTTTCTTTTCTTTCTTTCAGTTTTCTGCATGTTGTTTTTTTTTATTTTTCTCTCCTTTGTAGAATTATTCGTGTATATCCTACTGGCACCTTATCCTTTGTTTGATCTTCTTCTAGGTGTGATTTTAGTCTTCTCTCTCCCTGCTAATGTGTTGTTTGATTCGGGTGCTACCCACTCTTTCATTTCTGCTCGCTTTGTCGATCTGAATGGTTTGGCTTGCGATGCTATGCCCGCAGCTTGGGACATCACCACTGGTGGAGGTTTCGTTGTCTGTTCTAGGGCTTGCAAGCAGAGTCCGTTGCAGATTGGTGGTGTGGTTTTCTCGGCGAATTTGATTGTGATTCCCAACTCCGGTTTCGATGTCATTCTGGGCATGGACTGGTTAGGTGTTTCCTGTACCGTGATTGATTGCCAGTAGAAGAAGGTGACTTTCAGGCCTTTTGGTCAGCCAGAATTTGTTTTCCATGTGGGTGAGACACCGTCAGAGCGTGTCAAGAACTCGTTGGATCCTGAGGTTGTTTCTCTTGCATCGCTGGGTTCTGATAGGGTTGTTGCACCCTTGGTTGTGCGGGACTTCCTTGATGTATTTCTCGAGGAATTGCCCAGTTTGTCGCCAGTTCGAGATGTGGAGTTTAGCATTGATTTCCAGCCTGGTACGACCCCTATTTTCAAGAGTCCGTATCGTATGGCGCCGATTAAATTGGCAAAGCTGAAGGTGAAAGTTCAGGAGCTGCTTGATAAGGGTTTTGTCAGACCTAGTATTTCGCCATGGGGAGTCCTAGTTCTGTTTGTCAGTAAGAAGGATGGAAGCTGCAGGCTTTGTATTGACTACAGGGAGTTGAACAATGTTACTGTCAAGAATCGGTATCCATTGCCGAGGATTGACGATTTGTTCGATCAACTGGGAGGCGCTTCAGTATTCTCGAAGTTGGATCTGCATTTTGGGTACCATCAAGTCAGGCTGAAGTCAGAGGATGTTCCGAAGACGGCTTTCCGAACGAGATATGGGCATTATGAGTTCTTGGTGATGCCGTTCGGAGTGACTAATGTACCGGCAGTGTTCATGAGTTTGATGAACCGTGTGTTTTTGCCGTTCTTGGATCAGTTTTTCGTGGTCTTCATCGATGACATATTGGTGTACTCGCAGAACAAGGAGGATCATGCTGAGCATCTGAAGGTGGTTCTGCAGACTTTGAGGGAGAACCAGTTGTATGGGAAGCTCGATAAGTGCGAGTTTTGGCTGGATCAGGTTGCTTTTCTTGGCCACATTATCTCCGGTGCTGGTGTTTCTGTGGATCCGTCGAAGATTTCTGCGGTCAAAGATTGGCTTATTTCGAAATCTGTTTCTGAAGTGCGGAGTTTCCTTGGTTTGGCTGGTTACTATCGGAAGTTCGTTCAAGATTTCTCTAAGATTGCTGGACCCTTGACCAGTTTGACCAGGAAGGAGCAGAAGTTCGTCTGGGATGAAGCTTGTGATGGAGCTTTCGCCGAGTTAAAGCGTCAGTTACCGTCAGTGCATGTGCTGACTATACCCGACAGTTCGGGTGGTTTTGTGATCTTTTGTGATGCTTCGAGGAGAGGTCTGAGAGCAGTGCTGATGCAGCGAGGCAGGGTTGTCACTTAAGCATCGAGGCAGTTGAGACCTCATGAGAAGAACTATCTTACGCATGATCTGGAGCTTGCTGCTGTGATCTTTGCCTTGAAGTTGTGGAGGCACTATTTTCTTGGGGATAGGGTTGAGATTTTTACAGATCACAAGAGCCTCAAGTATGTGTTACGCAGAAGGAGTTGAACATGAGGCAGAGAAGATGGCTGGAGTTGATGGCAGATTTTGACATCAATTTACAATATCACCCGGGCAAAATTAATTCGGTGCCAGATGCTTTGAGTCAGAGGCCTGCCACTTTGTTCCTCACTCAGCAGAAGGAGCTTATGGAGGACATGAGGAGGCTAGAGTTGGATGTGTTTCTTCCCGGATCAGATCGGCAGCTTATGTTGTTGTAGTTGCAGTCTACCTTAGTAGAGCAGATCAAGGTAGCTCAAGGAAGTGATTAGCAATTGTAGGAGTTTCGGAGTGAGGTTGAAGCTAGTTTGAGATCTGATTTGGTTGTCCATGTTGATGGGTCGCTTCGGTTTGGCTCTAGGTTGTGTGTACCTAGAGGAGAAGGCAGGCAGAAGCTACTCGAGGAAGCTCATCGGTCTCCGTATTCTATTCATCCTGGTGGTATCAAGATGTACAGGAACTTGAAACAGCATTTCTGGTGGCATGGTATGAAGCGGGATGTGGCTCGGTTCATCACCCAGTACCTAATCTGTCTGCAAGTGAAGGCAGAGCATCAGAGGACCGCAGGACTTTTGTAACCCTTTCCTAACCCTGAATGGAAGTTGGAAAATATCACGATGGACTTTGTGACAGCTTTGCTGAGGAATCCTAAAGGTCATAATGCTATCTGGGTGATAGTGGATCGGCTGACGAAGTGTGCTCACTGCATTCCTTTCCGTGTGGGTCAGTCCACGAAGAGTTTGGCCAAGCAGTACGTTCAGGAGGTTGTTCGTCTACATGGAGTTCCTGTCAGCATCATATCGGATAGGGATACGAGATTCAGGTCTCAGTTCTGGGAGAGTTTGCAGAGGAGCTTGGGTACCAAGCTGAGCTACAGTACAGCGTTCCATCCTCAGATGGATGGGCAGTCAGAAAGGACAATTCAGACCCTAGAAGATATGTTGAGATCCTGTGTTCTTCAGTTTGGAGGTTCGTGGGAGGATCATCTTCACTGCCGAGTTCTCTTATAATAACAGTTATCAGGCGAGTCTCAAGGCTGCTCCATTCGAAGCTTTATTTGGGTGCAAGTGTAGATTGCCAGTTTGTTGGGACGATATCGGCGAGATGAAGCTTTTAGGTCCTGAGTTGATCAAGAAGATAGTTGATGTCGTGGCTCAAATCCGCAGGCATTTGCAGGTCGCTCAGGATCGGCAGAAGAGGTGGGTTGACTGTCTTCGGAGACCTCTAGAGTTCGAGGCAGGCGACCATGTGTTCCTCAAGGTATCGCCTTGGAAAGGTGTTATCTGTTTCGGCGATGGAGGCAAGTTGAGTCCTCGATTCATCGGTCCATTCGATATTGTGGAACGTGTGGGCAAGGTAGTTTACAGACTCTCGTTACCGCCAGCTTTAGCGGGTGTCCATGATGTATTCCATGTTTTTCAGCTCAGGAAATACATCAGGGATGACAGACATGTGGTTGACTACTCAGACTTGTCTGTAAGGCCGGATTTGTCCTGTGAAATTCGACCCGTCTTTATCTTAGACCGTCGAGAGAAGGTGCTAAAGAATAGAGTCATCAAGTTGGTCCGAGTTTCTTAGGATCCTCACTCGCCAGGGGAGTCTACTTGGGAGTTAAAGGAAGAGATTCGAGAGAGGTTCCCTCATTTGTTTGAGTAGTGTTTTGTTTGGCTTTGTTTTGCTTTGCTTTTTTCGGAATTTGTCCTATGTACCTCTTGTATGAATTTTGATGACGAAATTCTTCTTGTAAGGTGGGTAGGATTTGTAAGCCCTATTTTCAGATTTTATTGTATTTGTATTCTTCTAATTATTGTGTTTGAACTCATTTATTATGGTGTATTTTGTCTTTTCTTGGATTTTTTTGTTCTCTCTGGATCAATCTGTGTTCTTTTGATTGGATTCTGTTCTTTTGTGAATTTGGCTCTTTTCTATTTTGAATTCGATTTATTCTCCTTTGTATTCATCTCATCTCATTGCATTTGTCTGTCTCTTTCTAGAGCCAAAACTGATACCCAGAACCCAATATATTGACCCAAAATGCTATAAATACCCCATTAATTTAACCCTAATTAAATATACTCTCTCTCTCTCTCTCTCTGTCACCGCCGCTTTCTCTCTCCCCGTACCCCTCTTTCTCTTTATTTCCGTTAACCCAAACCCAAACAGTAACCCCTCGACCCCCATCGCTCCTCCGACCATCCTTCACCACCGTCATCACCAACGTCACCGTCTCCATCCCCTCTTCATCATCATCTCCGTCGCTCGACCCCCCGTCCTCGCCATTACCCATCGAACCCAACTACCAAAGTTTTTCCCATTGCCATAACTCATCGTCGTCGCCCTACTCCTCGTCGTGCACCTCACCGTTGCGTCTGTTGTCCCTCGCCACTCCACCGATACCCCCTTGCATCGTCGTTAAGTCCCCGAACGTCGAGCGCCATCGTCCCCTGTTTTCGACCGAGAGAACAGAGTCACCCCTCGTCGGAGTTGTTGTCGCCGCCGTCGCTTCCCGACTGTGGTAACGACGCCGCTCCATCACCGCAGTTGCCGTCACTGTCATCGCGCCACGCCAGTCCGCCGCTCTCTCTCTCTCTCTCTCTCTCTCTCTCTCTCTCTCTCTCTTCCGCTGTCGAGAGGTAGGAGACGCCCCCCGATTGTCGAGTCCTCTGTTTGCTGTTCTGCCGCACTCGATCCCAAGTCGTTGTTTCCTGTTCGGTTGGATCCGGTGTGGAGCTGAGGTTCTGAATGGCTGGATTTTGGTGTTCCGTGTTCTGTGTGTACCGTATCCGAGTTCGGTGTTCTGCATTCTGTCCCGATCTGGTGTGAGGAATTGCTCTAGGATCTCTCTCTCTCTCTTCCGCTGTCGAGAGGTAGGAGACGCCCCCCGATTGTCGAGTCCTCTGTTTGCTGTTCTGCCGCACTCGATCCCAAGTCGTTGTTTCCTGTTCAGTTGGATCCGGTGTGGAGCTGAGGTTCTGAATGGCTGGATTTTGGTGTTCTGTGTTCTGTGTGTACCGTATCCGAGTTCGGTGTTCTGCATTCTGTCCCAATCTGGTGTGAGGAATTGCTCTAGGATCTTGCTGTTGCTGTTGATTCTTCGTGCATTATTTTGGGAGATTTCGCCTGGAATTCTAATCCCGTTATTCTATTTTAATTATATCTGCAAATACAGGCAAGTCTCTTCTTGAACGCTCATTTTATTTGTGTTCAAGATTTATTTGATCTCCTACAAGTAGATCTTATCCTTTTTATTATCAAAAACTGTTTGACAATTCCGTTAAGATTATCGAGGGTTTACACGAGCTAACCCGACATACTCTTAACATCGTGCTTTCTCTTCGATCTAAACCTAGTCCCCAATGTTTCATGCATTTGCACATTAAACAACTAGATTCATGCTTAGGACTATTTGATAGATTGGACATCGAAATTGATCATGCTAGAATTGAATTTCATTGATGAATTGACACCATGACCATGATAAATGTATCTTAACCCTTAGAATTGCATGTTGACACCTAGGATTGCTTTAATTGCCAATTTGCATGCTATATTTGATCGTGTGAATTATTTGTTATCTTTTTATGTTAATTTGATTTCTGGACTGCTGTATGTTTCACTTTAAATCATATTTTTAGCCATGTTAATGACATAATTTGAAAGAACTTACTAAATATAAAATGTAGCCCTTGATGTTTAGATAAATTTTCCCCGGTCTCAATTTAAATTCCAAATTGCCATCTGTTAGATATCATCACTTTACTGCAACTGTGTTAGTAATTTCAGACTCATAATTTCATGCGTATCCTGTCGTTGTTTATTTTATTTGACCCTGTTATCAGTAAAGGAAAATTTTGAAATAATTTAGGCTGGACCTAGACATGTATAGCTACTTCCCTGAATTGTTGTAGATTTTAATAATGAGTCTTCTGACCCGAATTAATTAATGGAACATAACCTACTGCATGCTGACTGAACGTAAAACCTGATTTGATTAGAACTTTCACCCTAGTTCCTATGTCTTTTATATACGTTAATTATACTCGCTGGAACCGTGTGGAATTCTACTTTCCAGATCTTCCAACGGATTTAGTTTTGCTATTGTGTAATAACCATAATCTATGTTTCAGTACAGCAAGGTCATGCTGTCCTGATTTTATGAAATGTGTTAAATGATGTGTTTGCTTTATGCTTTGTCTTTAGCGCTTAGAATTAGTCACACATAGTAATATACAACATTGACACCCTCTTGCATGCTCACATAGGATGAAAATAAACTATTAACAAGCTGGGGTATTATTGGTAGACTTGGTAGTGAACAATCGGGAAATGTACTCGGTAAGGCATCATCGCTATACTGTATTGTCTTGGAAGGAGGTGTATTGATTGCAATGATTTATTGACGATTCTTGATTGTAAATTAACGTTATTAATGCCGAGTACACGAACCGTGAATTCACCATCGGTCTAAAACGATCACTGTGCTTGCGCGGAACCTGTGGAATGGGATGCAGCAGTACGTGCACTAGATTGGTTAATAAAATACTTAACAACCTGCATACTTGATCTTGTATTGGACTTGGATTGACATCACGCATTTCATGCGTGATTATTGTACACTTTTGATATTGCCTACTCTTTATTTTGTTCTTTATCTTTGACCATGTTCCTTTCCTTTGATATTCATATTTTTCCTATTATCCTTTGTTTTCTCTACTTGCTGCCCACGACTTGCTCTAAGGGCACTATTTTATTTTTTTTAAGACCAGGAATTTACAGGTGCTGAAGGATCTGTTCCCGAAGGATTGGTGAGCAATGTTTCTAGTGATGGATCCAGTCTCCGCTGCGTAATTTTATTAATTGTTGCTAGATTTATTTTCTGAACATTATTATCTCTTGTACTTTGTTTTGGGCTCTATGACCCATAGTTTTGTTTTGATCCCAAATGTTGGATATTTATACTGTTGGTTTATTTCATTATTATTGGAACTTTATCATTGATTCATTTGGTTATATTTCTTGCGTGGTTGTATATTTGTTGATCTTATTGCTGAGTTAGTCTGGTACAGCTTATGGATGGTGTTTACATCATTCGCTGGGCCTACGTTACGTACTCGTGTTCCGTATTTTGGGAAGCGGGGCGTGACAGTAACGCAAGCATCACAATCAAGTTTCTTTAACAAAATAAAGAATGAGAACTATTATTCTACACAAGAACTATACTATGTTTCATATTTAAATGATAGAACAGTCAAATCAATTATGATTAATTCTGAATCATCAAAATTGGAATGAAACATGAATCCATAAGAGATATATATCATCAAAATTAGAATGATATAACGACAATTCTAAACATCGGAAATACATCGACAAGTTTTCACGCTTTCAATTGTAATAATGAGATGATTCTAAGTAAATTATGAGAATATATCGCATCATCAAAATTGAAATGAAATTATATATTAACAAAATTTACATAGAACTTTTCAAATTATCTAAAGCATGTCAACTACCTAAAATTGATGCTTAAGTTTGAACTTCTCTATGGCTCCAATTGAATTATAATTTTCAAAACAACTAGGATTTCTAAACTTTTAGCTCAATAGCTTTTAACTTCATTTCTCCCACAGTTTTAATAATCAGATCACTTTCAAGTCTCTTAGTAAGAGCATTAGCCATATTTTATCTCAATTGCACTTTATTTATGAGAAAATTCAACTATACTTCTTTCAGCCTTAGTATACTCCTCTTACTATTATAGAGTGAGTTATAAGCTACAATGCATTGCAGTTTGTTAATCGACATACAGAATTAGAGAGTAACTTAAACTTCTTAATGGATGACTAGCAACAAGCCCTACAATCCACTCAACCTCTTCCCCCTACAGAGTAGCAACAAGCCTTTCAATCTACTCAACATCTTCCCCTACAGAGGATAACACATAGATGTCTGATTTCATGGATGATAGCACAATACCTGTTTGATTTCCACAATATTTCTGTCCTCCTAGTGTAAACACATATCCACTAGTTGTCGACTTTCACTAAATTTTAAGCACTATAATGCATCAGATCATCCATTCAGTCCTAAAGGATGACTAGAGTAGCACAGAGCAAACTCCTGAGTACCTCTTAAGTATCTTATTAACCTCTTAGGGCACTCCAATATGTAATAATATGATTATTAGTGAATCTGCATATCATACCTACCTCAAAGGTTATGTCTGTTAGTCTATAACTTTGTATACATGAAACTTTCAATAAGTTTAGAATGATCTAATTGTCTCATAGTTGCACCATCATTAAGTGTCAACCTTTTATCATAATCATATGGTGTTTCAAAATACACTTTCAGTCACTATATCCCCACTTTTAGAACACATTATTGATTTGATGAGTTTGACTAAGGGTTATCCCTTGCCAACCAAAACTTACCCTTATACCGAATGTGGTGTCCACAACACCTAGTTGTTTCATGCTAAATTCTATGGATAACATAGTTTTAACTCCATTTATAATAGAGATGTCACTTCCAACAACAAGTATGTCAACAATAAATAAGTAAATAATAGTCATTATATTTGACACATCACAAAGATAAAGGCATTGATGTGAATTACTTGATTCAAAAACTAGGTTCCTTAGGAAATTTGTCAAACTATTTATCCGTCAACTATAATACATGTTGTAAAAACATACAATGATTTTACTAAATTGTAAATCTTGTTCACTAAACATATTAGTCCAAAACTCTTAGTACAAAACTGTTCAATATAAAACTTTTCAATATAAAACATTCAGCACAAAATCTTTTAGTACAAAACTGTTTAAACATCTTGTATGAATAACAAAATTTTGCAATAGATGTAAGGGCAAGAAGAATACTTATTGCAGTAATATGACAGATGTGTGAGTAGACATCAAACAAATCTACCCCATTTATCTCAGTCAATCCTTTAGATACTAAAAGTGATTAAAAATACTACTGAACAATCAATATTAAGTTTCTTCTACAAACCCCCACTAAAGACGTTCTTTATCATCTTCATAACGCTAAACGAGATAATGATTAAAATTTTATAATTCAACTTTGCACACACAGTATATTGAACGAGAAAGAACAAAACGTAACTAATGGAGTCATATCGTGCATGATGAGATGCTCTCACCTAAGTTACAGACATTCATTACAGAATCGAGACATCAAGTTTATTAGAGAAGCACATATACGATCTTACAAAACTGCAAACGATGTGTTAGCCATTATATCTATACACTTAGTATGATAAGGCACACTTAACAACCCTAAATATACTAGTTTTCAAAGCGAGACTAATTATGATCTAAATACTTCCAATCATATGATCAAACGCACAAAACGGTAACACATTTATCATATGAAAATACTGAAAATTGATTCTAGTAGATCATACTGACACTTCACGTTAGAAGTGTTTTCCAAATTCGATGGAGAAGCCTGCATAGCGCAGACTTATTCTTTCGTGATACAAATCCATCGTTTCCAATATACACAATTTGTAAGAAACTTTGAAGTTCCTACATCTATCATATTGTTAAAGATTAGTTAATTAAACGAATTATTAGTACTGTTTAATTCTAACAATAATTTAATTAGAGATACAATTTTACAGTCAAAGCCTATAATTTATCAAAATTAATATTTGATCATTAACAAGTAGCCAAAACAGTTTCAAACTTGTATTTAATTAAACAAACTTGAACACTCAGCAACAACAAATAATTAAAATATATATGCAGGTAAAGAACTTACCTTTAATTTTAGATCTAATCCAGTTCAAACATATTTGGATTTAGTCCAAATAGCATCCCCATTGCTCGCACCATTACCAACAATTACATCCACATCTCATATTGTGCTTTCATCTTTTAACTGTTAAATTCAGAAGTACTGAATCCCTCTAATTTAGGAACCTTGTACCTTGTACGGACGATTATGTTTTTCCATCTCAAGGGAATAAACAATAAATTCTAAAAAATAGAGGGTTTATTCTGAAAAATTACTACTTGCGTAATTCCAGTAAAGAATAGAGGTTTTCTGCAAAAATGCTTAATAAACAATAAAACAGGAATTTAATTAAAATTTAGAGTGGACCAAATCTTGATGAAGATCAAGCAGTAGTGAAGGGTTGGATCTAAATTAGAAGTACACAGCAGAAAATCCCGTAGTTTCCACGAACACCAAACATCAACCAAAGATCCAATCAGAAGCCACGATTAACGGTCAGATCTGAGTTGATCCCTTCCACAACGCGGATACAATCCAAGACCAGGCACACAACAGCGAATCCAACCACTCACAAGTAGGGAAAAGTCAAACAAGAGCGCGGCTTGGATCCCCCCTCTTCAACCCGAACACGGAACATCAATGTGAACCAATGGAAAATTTGGATCTCACTTTCCACACCCGATCTGATTTCGCTCAGGAAGAAGAAGGTGTTAGCGGCGGGTTGCGCGGAGGTCTGCGTTGACGCCGGTGACAGTGGCGATGGTGGCGGCAATCGGAGACGACGACGAATTCCGGCTTAAATCACTTCAAAGATCTCTATCTTTAATCTCAAAATTAAAAACTAATATCTCAAGATTGTTAGAGATTATGAGAGATGATAATAAGAGAAGTTAAGGTTAGGGTTAATATCCCTACTGCTTGAGATATTATACCTTGTTTATCATGAATTAGAATATCACAGGGGCACTACCTCTAGACCAGTATATATGGGATTAAACTGGGTTTAGGGTACTAGGCTTCATGCCCAGTCAACTCGGTTAACAGATAGCACGTGCAAAGCACGGGTTGCCCCATAGAATATTATATACAATAATATTCTATTATATTGAGAATATACCTATATATATCCAACAATTATGAAAAATAGAAGAGATGAATAATCCACTCAGCAGTTAACAATAAAGACGACCAGTATTTATTTATTATCACCAATCTACTATATAACAAAGCAAATAGGCTGTATTAGTGTGTGTGCACACAAACATATCCCGAAAAGACAAAAAAAAACACCCTCAATTAATACTTCTAAATCAAAATACAAAATTTTAAATTATAAATATCAATCTCTCCATGAATAAATTTAGCAATAAATAAACTCTCTTCGATCTCTTTTTGTGACAAAATTTTAAACTGTCCACAAAAAATATATGAGTAAATTGAGTCTTCTCATAAGAGCATCTGTAGTCGTTTGCCAAATATCGATAAAATGGATATTTGGTAAACGAACGTGCTGCACTCGTTTGCCAAATATCCATTTTATCGATAAATCGCTACAGTCGATTGCTATAAATGAGAATCGATATAGCTTTTATTGATAAGTGAGGGATGGCATTTGAAGTGCCGTCCCACGAAAAAAAATATTTTTTTATTCGTCGGACGGCACTTCAAGTGCCGTCCGTTTGAAAAAATAATTAATTTTTCGCTTTATTTATCGCCAAAAAGGAATTAAAAAAACCCAACTAACCCCTCGGACGGCACTCGATGTACCGTCCCACCAATTCCCCCTTTCCCGGACGACACTTCATGTGCCGTCCGTTGAGTTATATTTTTAAAAAAAAATTTGAAGACAGAAATATCGAGAAAAAAAATTTTGAAGACAAAAAATTTTGAAGACAGAAATATTTTGAGTTATATTAAAAAGTGATAATGTATTTTGAAGACAAAAATTTTGAAGACAGAAAAAACTTTGAAGACAGAAAAGTGGAAATGGGCCAAGAAAATATGGAGCATATGTCGTATGGCACTTCATGTGCCGTCCATGATTTATGGCCGACTTTTTTTTTTTTTTTTGGTTATCGGACGGCACTTCATGTGCCGTCTGACAAATATACTCGTTTTTTAGCACTTTTCCTACTCCGACGGCACTTCATGTGCCGTCCCTTAATATTTTATTATAGTTTGCTAAAAAATAGCTTTGCACGAGTGCATCAAAATTAGAAATCCTGTTTCTATTTATCCTTATATAGATATTTTTACCGTAAACGACTACAGATGCTCTAAGGGTTTTAAAAAGATGCATATGCATTACTGCATATGAGGTATACCGTACACTAGTGCATACTAACCACCTTGTCCCCCATAAGAGCATCTACTGTCGTTAGCTAAAAATGCATTTTATGCATAATTTTCCACTGTAAACGTTGCAGTCGTTAGCTATTCTGCCATTTTGTTTCCATTTTTGCTACAGTAAAAAGCCAAATATAGCATGAGATATAGCAATATGCATATTATGCGTGACGAAACATCATGTATCGTCTGGATTATTTAATTATTTTTTAAATGATCGGACGAAACATGATATTTCTATTTTATTTAATTTTTTTCATCGGACAAAACATAACGTTTCGTCAGATAAAATCCTGAATTAAAAAATAACAATAATAAATCTTAAGCTCCTAATTTAGAATGTTAATTAATTTAGTTAGTATTTTAATTAAACTTTTAGTTAAATAAATAATTAATTAATTAGGTTTAGTTAATTAAAAACATAATTAACAACTTAATTAAAACACAACCCACCGAGAGGAAACATGATGTTTCGTCTCACGTGGGTTCCACATGAAATTTTTTTATTTAAAATACCCTTAAAAAATTCAAAAAAATCCCCAAAAAATCAAAAAAAAAATGAAATCCTGAATTAAAAATAATAATAATAAATCTTAAGCTCCTAATTTATAATGTTAATTAGTTTGGTTAGTATTTTAATTAAACTTTTAGTTAATTAATTAATTAATTAATTAATTAATTAGATTTAGTTAATTAAAAACATAATTAACAACTTAATTAAAACACAACCCACTTAGAGGAAACATATAATGTTTCGTCTCATGTGGGTCCCACGTGATTTTTTTTTATTTTAACAACTCTTTAGAATAAATTCAAATAAAAATCCCCAAAAATTAAAAATTAAAAAAAGGGCCATCTACAAGTTTGCTAAATTTTGCCTTTTTCCCAACTACAGCAAAACATTGAATTGCTCTGCATGTTATACCCACAACAACCGTAGATGCTCTAAAAAGGTTTTTTAGTCATTTCATCAGTACGTAATGATCGAATTGGGGAGTACGACTATTATCCATAGATGATAGATGTATCAATTTCATATCATTTATCTGATCTATGGACAAAGCATAATCAGATAATGAACACGTAAGATAATCCAAAATATTGAAGGCAGTCTGATGCGTTCAAATCGCAGTATGCGAATAAATTTGCCCACCAAAAGCCTTGCTATTCAATAAATGTATATGCTGTGAGGGTCTGTATACCTATAATCCCCCCCAAAAAAATAACATGCAAAAGAAACTTATTCATGAAAGAATGAAATTGCAACATTCTTATACCAAATTTGTTTTAATAAACAGGTTCAAATCATTGGCCCTTAAAACATTCTATATTTTGTTGTACTACTTTGTTGGTTGTAGTTTTTGTTTTAGATGATCGATGTTTGTAATTCTGGCAACATTGTTTCATTAAATCTTCATTAATGAAACAGATGACTTTAGTCACTTTTCTATCCAAAAAAAATTACACAAATGGTTTATATTTCATCTACTACAGGGAAAAGGACGCAACAAATTAAATTGTACAAAAAGCACGCTGCCGAAATACTAAATTTCTGAAACCCACAAAAGAGGGCATACCATGAATAAGGAGAAATGTATCTTAATCTAATAAAAATTCTCTATTGAATCTATTTCATTAATATGTTCAAATCCATTTCCTAAGTAAATTTAGACAAACATTAAAACCGACCTTGTAACATCTCGTCCATACATATCATTTTTTTTGGAGGAACAATATGGCAAAATTTGCCAAAGAATTGGACACTGAGCACATTCACCTCATTTCTTTGTCTTCTTTGTTTTCTTTACAGTCTTGGGGGGCCTGGCGGCAGCTTTCCCTTTCTTCTTCACAGGTCCCTGCATAAAAGTTAATAAATTAATATGTGAATAACTTCAGAAGCTTGCTAGAACTGAGTGCTCAATTATGCTGTATATTTTAACGTTAATAAAAAACTATGTTCTACCCAAGCCTTGCTGCTCAGGCTCCTAGGCGTGGAAAAATGCAAGTCTATAAGTTTCTCCTATAAGTTTCTCTACTTCAAAGTTGACTAAGTTTACTGTAACTCCAAGATGGAAAAATAGTTTCACTTGTATACAAACCAACTCACACATTGAATCACAGCTTCAATCATTTCATATATACCTTAGGCATTGAAATGAACAGCTGGAAATAGTGTAAGACCCTCTTGGTTGTCAATTAATTCTCTATAATTTGTTGTCAAACTAATTTTCTTCTTCTGCTTGGACACAAAAAACATCAGAGTTCCAAGAAAGGTAACTCCCTCACAACTTTTCATAAAATTTTCAGATTAAAGTTATTATTTTCCATTCTCCAAAGTATTGTTTGTTAATCTAAAAAACAAGTGCACTGACAACAAAAAAACATGGGATGATACCCATCAAATCATGCATTTAAAAAATTATGCAAACACTTACAAATACAATTTAATTGAGAATCAAACAAGATAATGCGCCAACTTGTCTATCAAAAAGAATAACGAGATGTCCGACTCATGGTACACTTTATTATTACTAGATAAGAGCATCCACCATCGTCATTGCTAAAATTTGAAGTTTTAGCAATTGACAAATAGCAATGAGAGGGAGAGTCTGCTATCGTTGGTGCTAAATCTGAAGAAGAAAAAAAAAAGAAAAGAAAACAATCAGACGGATGATCTTCCTTTGTCCATCGATTTTTTAAAAAATTTTAATTGGCATTTTCGTAATTAAGAAATGGCATTTTCGTAATAATTGAAAGAAAAGTTTCTCGGAATTGCTCGGACGGAAGAAGATATTCTGTCCGAGTTTTTTTTAATGACAATTTTGTAATTAATTAATGGTTTTCGTAATATTTGAATGGCATTTTCGTAATTTTTTGGAGAAGAAATTTCTGATTGCTTTTTTTTAATTAAAGAAGGAAAAGATGAGAGACGGAGCTTCTTCATCTGTCAGGCCCGGCCCAACATGGAGGCAACTGAGGCCTCCAAATCACCAGAAAAAGGGAGCCCCCGTTTTCAAGAAGGAATATATATATATATATATATATATTAGCGAATTCGCGAAAATGAAACTCTTACCTAGTTACTTGTATCTTCGCGAAAATGAAACAATACATGTATACTTTTTTATTTTTTTCTAATAGATGAATCGGTTTTTTTTTATATATGCGGGGCCCCTTTTTGAGAGTTTGCTTCAGGCCGGGCCCTTTTTTGAGAGTTTGCTTCAGGTCCCTAAAATCCTAGGGCCACCCCTGTCATCTGTCTCTCTCATCTTTTCTGTTTTCTTTTTTTTTATTCCAAAAAATCGACGGACGGAGCTTCTTCATCCGTCTCTCATCTTTTCTATTTTCAATTTTTTTAAATTCCAAAAAATCGACGGACGGAGCATCTTATTCAGTCTATCATCTTTTTAAGTTTTTTTCTCAAACGGATCATCTTCTTCTGTCTTCTATATTTGGCATTTCTCATTCGCAACTGCCATCTTTAGCAATCGACTGTTCACTCCTAATCTAAATTTTGGGTTTTTAGCGAACAATAGTAGGGTATTTTTCTAACTCAAATGCTAACTTTTGAGTTTTTAGAAAACGATAGTGGATGCTCTAAGAGCATCCACAATGGTGTTTCTCATATATGAGAAAATGGCAAAAATAGAAATGGGAAATAGGAGGAAAGTCTGCAGTGGTCGTTTGCTAAAAATTTCTCAAAAAATAACTAGACGAAACAATGTTGTCGCGTCCCTCCAAATTTTTAATTTTTTTTGCGTGGGACAAAACATGTTCCATCTCTCCAAATTTTTAACAAAGTTAATTATTAATTAATCATTACTTAATTAATTGGTGATTAAAATAATACTAATACTTAATTACTTAGTGATTATAGCCTAATTAATGGGTTAATTAACCTTGAAAGCGACATCTTGCCAACAAACGGGACATGTTGTCCCGTTTGTGATCGGACGATCCCGTGCCATTTTTAGAATAAATTTTTTTTTAATTGAGACGGAACAACTTGTTCCGTCTGATATTTTTAGAAATATAAAAATATATAAAAAATTCGGGACGAAACAACTTGTTTCGTCCGATTAGATTAAAAAAAAATTTGGGACCCTATAATTTGAGAATCTTCATTTCGTTTCTCAAATTTGAGAATTGACTGCAGCGATTTTGCCAAAATATGGCAAAAATAGCAAACTACTTTGCCAAAATATGGAAAAATAGCAAACGACTGCAGACCTTTGTTTCTCATAAAATGGGAATTTGGCAAAAATAGCAAACGACTTTGGATGCTCTAACATGGACCAAAATATTCAAAGGCCAATCTGTTAGCAGAAAAGGTTTCAGAAACAAGAAATAGAAGCCTAATCTAATTCATGTTTGCATCCCTCTGATTGGACAAATTATTTTAAAAAGAACAAACTCTTTAAGCTAAACAACATACCAATGATTTTTCAGCTTTACGTTTCTTTTTTGAACTGGACTGATCTTCATTTTCATTGTTTGGATCACTTGGATTAGCAGGGGGCTTAGGCATCTTGTCTCCCTCTTCATCCGAATCAAATGAAAATCCCTCAAGTGTACCTAGTCAAAAGAAGATAGCAGGATTAGATCATCAAATGTGATTGTGCTTGTTGTCGTTCTTGTAGAGTGAACAGAGAACAGAAGCAACTAGCGAAACAGAAGTAGCCATTCAAAATCTATGACCAAGTAATCTCAATTTTCTTTTCCTTATTTACTTTAAGAAGAAGTTATCGCAACATGTTATGCTCCAATATTATGCAACTCTTACACACTAGAAGTTATCCCAGACAACACAAGACTACAAATTTTCCGTAAACAAAATGCCATGTAAATGGCATTAAACAATATAGTGTAAACACAATATGAGATTGTATCTATATTGAAATAATGCAAAACAGTTATTAATTATCGATTAAAGGATTGAGAATTATTATTCTTAATTTTGCTATTAAATTTTGTTTTCTACAGAAGTATAATTTTTTCCCGAAATCAACTTTTGGTAACACTCCCCTACCCACCCCATTCCCCACCTCAAAACACAAAACAAAGCAGAACAAACAAAATTAACTCACACAAAGGAAATAGCACCGTCATTTCTACTCCAAAAATTTAAAATAGAAGAGCTCAAACATAATAGCCAATGAAAATTAAAAGTACATATTTTGCCTCTGTATAAATTTGCAGAACGAAACCTATAGCAAAGAAGGATTGCATTTATCACACTTCAATAGAAAGGGAAAACATCTCTCATGGATCAAGTCATACCATCTGATATTATTAAACAAAATGGAAAGTATCGAATAAAACTAAAACCTTCGATCATTGTTTCAGCTTCAAATAAATTTGACTGAGGTTCCAGCTTTATAAAGTCACTCATGATAGCCTCAATCTGTTCATACACAAAACAACAACAAGGATGAATTAAGGAATATTACATTACACAGACAACTTAAAATCAGTGGGGAAAAAGATAAATACTACAGCATACATTGGACAATAAGCAATCCAGTCAGAGTGGTAGAAATCTCAAAAGCAACTTACAGTGGAATTAGGATGTCATATCTGTTATAATTTGAAGCAACTTAAGAGGCTATGGAACAGCAAAATAGGAAGGGGTTTCCTCTATAGTTCTTACAAGAAGACATTTTCCCTCAAAAGAAAGAAACATGCTCATTATTTTATCTTTAGAAACAAACAAAGAAGCTTTTTAGATTCCTTCACCCAATTCTCTAAAGGACATAGTTTCTATAGTTTTAAGGTCTAATGCATCTTGCTCCAAAAACATAGAAATCCCAGGGATAAACTAAAATTATAAGGATTAGATGAAAAAAACACCAATGACGTCTTCATAAAAAAGTTGGGTACCAATAACAGCAAAGTAGTCAAATATTTGTGCTAAAATAGTTGTAAACATGGCAAGTTGATACGACGTTCCAGAGAAAAATACGAAATTAACTGTGGTGAAAGAATGTAACCATACTACCAGTTAAGCAACATAAATAGGTAATAAGGATATGAATAATATAGAAAAGATGATCATCGTTGGTACATTTCTGTTTATTTTTTACCTTGAAAAAGAATATTGTACAAGTAAACACTCAACAAAAATAAAGAAATTGCTTGATAGGTGTTGTTAACAAACCTTTGCTTCTGATTGTCCAATGCTAACCTGTAGATAGCCATTAACAACCCATTAGTCATATTCAATTTACTACGGAAAAAACAAGGGAAAAATCACTCGTATATAATTTAAATCAAGACAATTTGCTATCTCTTTTAAACTCAATGAGATGGATAACGTACGATGCAAAAAGTCCGTGAAGGAACTATGGTAGACTTATATATGGTACCTGAAACATAAAAAAATTGCCTTGTGAATATAAGTGAAAATTGTATAACAATATATTGTGGTAAGTGAGAAAGAACAAACATACTAGTGGAGAAAAAGGATTAAAATGGAATTGAAAATAATAAAGCCAGGATTAATTTGTGAGGAGAGAAATTCAAATCACTAAAAGAATTTTTGAATTATTTTCCAACATTTATTATTAATTGTTTGAGGTGGGGGATCTCTTTAAGAATCTGCAGACGACAACTTACATGTTTTGTGAACTGTGAAGGAAGCATTGATTCGTAACCATGCGGTCAGCAGTAATAACTAATCGATCAAGACATAAAATAATTTAAGAATTTGCATAGTTCACAGATATAAAAAAAATCAACATATTTACGACGTAAAACCAGAGAAGGTGGGATTAGGAACAAGCTAGCATTATTAGGTAACCATGACGATTTTGTAGTTCATCCAAAAAAAATCAATTTTGCAGTTTTCGCATCCGATTGAAGCTTTGACAATGTGACTAATTGTTGCCTCATCAACTTTGAGAAATATACATCTTCCCTAGATAGAAGGAAACATAACTGATTTGTAGCCAGCCACTAAAACCGCGGTGAACATGTTAAACTTGATTTGTTATTATAGAGGTAACCTACTAACACAAGTCTGAAAAATGACATTAAAGGTTTGTTAATACTGTGAGATTTTATTTAATGGCATTAGTCCATTAATGTCAGTCAAGGCCTATAAAAGGTTGCCAGTCCTTTCACTCTTTTACTTGAAGCTGGAGTTCTTCTGAACTCTATCTATTATATCAAAAAAGAAAAAGAAAAAATCTTTCACTTGACAAAAATAAAAAATAAAAATAAAAATAGACTACTAAATTCTCTAGATATTAAAAAAAAGTTTTAATGTGGTTCACCTCCAGAGAATTTAAGAAATAAATTTCCTAAGCAATTTCCATTGAGTTTTCAATCAAACCATCAAGTAAAAGGGAGAGAAAATATGATTCAATCATAATGTAATCATTCATGCAGTTAGAAAGGGAATGGAAAATCAGTAGACAACACTACCTTTCATATCCAGAAGCATTTCAGGATTCCCTGCAGGGCCATCTGCAACTACTATCCGACCTACTGCACCAATATCTCCACTTAAGTCTATAGAATCCCCATCACATTCAACTAGTGCCTAAATGAAGCAGATCACTGTTTAAGAGACTGAGATTCACCCCAAAAAAATTACTAAAAAAGGGTACGAAGTAGATTGTTCTTAAAATCTATAGATTATATATTAGTACAAATCAACCAAACCAATAAAATTGTGAAAATATATTCATTGCAAATACACAGATGCCGTATGACCTGGGTAGTCCGATAAGGTGATGGTTCTTTGTTGGCAAATATTTCATGGCCGTTGGACGTCTCATATACAATTCTCGTAATGGATGCCACATGGCCATAATATGCTAATTTAAAACAGATCTGTTAAGAGAGCAAATATTTTTGGCTTACACAATTATGTAAATTGATCATTTAAGACCAAAGGAGTCCTTTTTGTGAATCTACCAATATACTGGAATTTCTTTTTAATTATTCTTTTAATTTAGTTTTGTTTTCCTTCACTATGAGAACAAAATAACACATTCATTTGCGGTTCATGCATGAATTCTCCATTCGAAAATAGACAAGGTCACGGGTTATTATAATCAGTAAAAAAGGGACCCAAAAAAAAAAAAAAAAAAAAAAAAACAAAGATGGGAAAGAAATCATCTCGAATGGTTGTTAACTGTTACTCTAGTTAACTTGTATCTGAGATTAATTTTCCATATAGAATAAATTACAGGGTTAAAATTGTTGTTTCTATCTGCTTAGGATTAACGTGTATAAGCACTACAGTACAATATCTATCAAATTCAAACCCATACCAGATGAATCTTCATTCAGAAAGATAGATAAATTATTGCTTCTAACCAAGAAAATGTAGCTACGGTCCGAAGGAATAGAGAGTGGACGAGCTTGAGAAATAAAGGCTTACCTTTGTACGCTGAACTTTGTCAGGAAGCACTAGGGGCAATCTTGCAGAAACCTATGAAGAACAAGAACATGAAAACCATCAGATGGTAAGTTATACTTACACAAAAATGTGTAATCTATTGTTGTTCCTGTTAATGTTGTTATCATTTGTGAGATATGGAAGAGTGTCTTGGTGACAAAGAGCACATGAGCAACAATTGAAAAGAACAACATTTATTTTAAGATGACAAGTGGACAAAATGGAAAAAGATCTCATGCTACTAATACTTAGCACCAGTGGTTCCTCAGTTCCTGTTTCACTAACAATCACTTGTTAGGTTCTCAAATATGACTTAAGCCATGAAAGAGTGTTATAATTCCATCTGAGAGGCAGGCATTAGAACACGGACTGACGGACATCCCAATTAGTATAATGACCTTTCCGGTATTAAATGACATAAAGCAGAAAATAGTTATGTTTTCATTTGGATAATTTTATAACTTGTAGGCAAAGTGAGAATTGATAGCTTACACGAAGTCCAGAAGGTTTTTCTTTCACATCTTCATCAGGGGCTTCTTCATCAGGGGCTTCTTCCTCAAATGCATCCAAGGGATCTAAGAAAGTCCACAACAAAACATCAATATTCAAATAACAAAAATAAATGGTAAAGCAAAATTTCAATGGATGAACAATGACTTCAGTTTTAAGTGCATTCTTTTATCTGCTTGTTTACCTTCTACATTGTGATCCATTTGAGCTTCCGTGCTTTTCCTTTTTTTAGTCGTACTGACTGGGCTATCTCCCCCTTCTACCTTGAGATCCTTTCGAGCATTTGTGCTCTTTGTTTTTTTAGTCTTAATAACTGAACTACCTTCCTCTTTTACAATGTGATCCTTCTGAACTTTTGGGTTCTTTGTTTTCTTAGACTTACTGCCCGGACTATCTTCTCCTCTTACTTTGTCATTCTTTTGAGCTTTTGTGGGCTTTGTTTTTTTGGTCTTAACAACCGGACTATCTTCTCCACTGTCAAGCAAAATTGTTTCTTTTTCCCCACTATCAATCTCTGGTTTCTCATAAGAGCTGTCAGAGTCATCATTCCCTCTTGGGCTAGCTTGCGAGGATGTTTCAGAAGCCGAAGACAGCGTCACAATGTTCCGCCTCGGTGCCTGCTCCAAATAGTAAAATTCCGTTCCTAATCAAATACCCTCGTAAAACATACATTCTATTAAGCAAAATTTTGGATCCTACCAATTTGATCTAACAGTACATCCAAGCAAATACAACTTGCCATTAACTATTTATTACAACACAAATTTGGTTTTTCTGACAACATTATCCTTTGATTCGACTATATTTCAATTAGGGACCAGGGCAATGCACTCATTTACCTTCTCGAACTTGGCACGTGTTTATTGCGCAAAATCGCATTTTGTAAAACACATTGTGAGCATTTAAATCAACTCAACCCATCTTCAAATTACTAATAAATTTCCGCCCACCAAAAAACTGAAATAAACTAATTATTCCATCAATAATCCATCAGTAATCAAGCAACTAATCCCAAAACCCAAAACCCTAAGCTAGGGTTTCAATTAGGGCACTCCTTCAACCAAAATCCACTTCGAATACGCATCAAACTTCCACTTATTACCTCAAATTCAACAATACTATCAATCAAATATATACCTGAAATTCTCGTAGCCAATCGGGCGATTCTTCGCGATCGCTCATCGCGTCTCTCAAAATTCGCGCGCTTCGCTTCTAATTTTGCCGCCCTTCTCTAATTCTGCAGAAGCTGCGATGACTGTTGAGTGAAATGGGCCGTGTCGGGTTGGGGTTGGATCGTACCCGATGATAATAAGAATTGGTCGTATAGAATTAGAGTAAGAGGGTGTCGTATAGGATTAGTTGCATGTTGTGCGAGGGAGATGGGGAATATTGAAAGGGAAGGCGCATGTGAGCTGTTAATAGAAGGAGACAAAACAGGTGGGGCCCCACGCGTCACATGCCACTGCCACTGCCACTGCCACTGCCACTGGGAGTGAGAGCCAAATATGAGACTGTGGGTGAGCTCACCGGGGCCGGTAATCAACGTATCAGTACTAAGGAAAAGACAGATATGCCCTTCTTTGACATGGATTTCAATCATACACGGAGTAATTATCTTCTCCCATGCGGAAAATGTTGGGCCTGTTTTTACATTCTTAGACCATTTCCAATCATACTAGTCTTCTTTTAATTTCAGCTAAAATAGCTAATATAAAAATAAAAAATATGCTTCCACGGGACTAGCCAAATCACTTGTCAAAATAAATTTTTAATATTCACTTGTCAGATCTGGCGGACTAGTACCGCTCGCTAAACTTTTTTTCAAAACAACAAAATTGCGAAATTGTGAAAATCAATCGCGAAAATTGCAAAATCAATCACGAAAATTGCGGAATCGTGACATTTATATTTCTGTTGGAACAGAATCGCGAAAATCAATCGCTAAAATTGCGAAATTTTATTTTATATTTTTATTTTATTTAATTTTGGACTTTAAATTATTAATGGTTATTTAAAATAGATAACATTGTTGGAGTTGAGACTTTTTTCGCTAGCCAAATTATGCATTTATTATTCATTTTGGCTATTTTAGTTAGCCAAAATAGCTAACGTAGTTGGAAATGATCTTACAAAAATATATTGGATTTTTTATTCTTTTTTATTTTTGTGTGCGTACATTAAGTTTATGTTTGAGGATCTGGAACCCACTAAGTATGGTGTAGAATGTCGCATGCAGAAAAATACATGCATATTTTTATTCTTTTTATTACAAATATTATCCAGTTATTTTGCTGATGTAACTCTAAAATTATTATTCAGTGAATGTGCTTATGTAAAACTAAAGTTATTAATAATTGTCTCGTATATATAGTTTGTGCTTGATCATTCACATAAAACTAGGAGGATATATATAACCACCATGTGCTACTTGCAGGGCCAGCCCAAAGATAAAGCAATCAAAACTAGGACTTTAGATCTTAAAAAAATAAAGGCATCCTCACATACCAAAAAATTCGAAATAACTCTCCTCACATATCAAAAAATCTGAAATTGATTATAATAATATAATAATAAAGGTCTTCGCACATACTAAAAAGTCTGAATTATGCCTCCTCATATAACAAAAAATTCGAAATTGATTACAATAATATAATTAATAATTTTGCATCTAAAAAGTCCGAAAGATAAAATTTAAATAATAATATATTAATTTTAACAAAATATTATTATAAACTTTTAAAAGGCCTCATTTCGAATTTTATTTTAGGCCTTAATAAGTGTTGGGTCAGCACTGGCTACTTGCTTAATTAAACTCTAGTTATGAAATGTTACTAAACATATGTGTTTGCAAACTGATTTGCAAACTACCAATTTGTACCTTCAATATAAATGTTACAAACATATTTAATAGGATTCATGTAATAGAAAAACTGTAAAAACAATAGTTCAAGAAAATAAGGTAATGAAGTGAATATCCAACTAAAGAAAAGCTATTTAATTAGTTTTACAACACAGTCGAGAACGCTAATTGGTAGGCAGATGAGAGTTGTTTCTCTCTTGAAACATTTTATTATGTGGATTCATACAAGTTGCTACTCAACTTTTATTTGCATTTTGATAATCGTGGCATCTTGCTATATCCATATATAATGAAATTTTTGATGCATGAGCATGTTTACATGTATTAATGTTAAAGTTTGATTCTCATTTTTAGATATATATATATTCTGTTTCTATATTCATATATAATATGGCTAAAAATAGAATTAAATCATGATCGTTCAAATCGGACATGAATCACAAAGATCTCAAGGGTAAAAATATAATTTTTACTACAAGCGGGTCTGAATATGGGAACAGGGTCTTCTCCAAGCCCAATAACTCAAAAATGGGTCTGGGTCTGGGTGACAGCCCATTATGAATAAACTCATGACATTTAAAGAGTAATTCAAATTCATGATTATCTCTAAGAGACGGTTTAGACCGAATCTCTTATCATGAAACGATTTAAACTCTATTTCTTATCCAAAAACACCGGAAAGTAGAGATAAATAATTATCTCGAAACTGTTTCCAAAGGCAACTATAAATACCCCTCTACCCCCCCCCCCCCCCCCTAAAAAGGCAAGTAGTATTTTTTCCACAAAAACTCATTTATAATCGTCTTAATTACTGACTTGAGCGTCAGAGGGCATGTCACCGGGATCAATCCCGGTGTTTCAGGCATTTTGTAGGTCAGGCGGAACCGATCGTCACCGCGTGAATCGAATCATACGGCGCAAATGAGTCAGATTGTCAAGTCAAGGGCATTCAATACCGTTGAAAATGAAAAGGTCAAATTCTTGATTGTTCCACTAAAGAATCCACATCACCTGGTTACTCTCCTACAGAAAGAAGAAAAAAAACAGTAACAGGTTGGCGTCGTCTGTGGGAACTTCAAAAGAAACATGACTAAAACTTCATCGGTGAAAACACAAATTGCCATCATGCCTTATAAGGGAAAAGAGAAGGCGACGACCTCTAGCCGACGAGCCAACCCACTCCCTCCACCTCCTCATCAAGAGGAACTTCCTCCCACCTTTCAAACACAACAGGAGGAGCCCCTCCTACAGCTAACCCTGCCATCACCAGGGAGGGCCCAACCGGAGAGCTCTCATCAAAGTCGCCCTGAACCATCTGCAAGGCCCTTAGTCGAAAACATGGGATCAGTGTACACCTCTACTCCTTCCGCACTTCCTCAACCACGTCCCGACCACCGTCAAGTTATCGATGATCGTCAGCAGGGGTCGGACCTCCGGATCCATCTCAACGAGAGGAGGGCTCGTGTGTGGAAACCCCTCATCCTGAGAAAAGGGGGAGCAGGAGAAGCCCCTCCCCTAGGAGATGACAAAAAGTCCCTCTCCACATAGGCGAAGAGATCTCCCTTTCCCAGAGGGCGAAGAGGTCGTCGTTCCCCAAGGAACTGCAGAAGAACTCCTCCCCAGGAGAGGAGGCATTCAACCCTAACTAGCAGGACAGCCTTTAGGACGGGAAGGAATGAGGAAGTACCAATCACTAGGACCGAACTTCGAGAGTTCAAGGATGAGATCCTCCAGGCCCTCAGCATAATCCCACACCAGACCCGATATCACAGCCCTCACCATCCTTCTCCACCACGGCGTGAAGAGTCTTGAGGGTCCACCAGATCTAACCAGCAGGAGGACGCCGTCCTCCGACGTCTCCGAAAGATGGAACACCGCTTGGCCTCGTTGAGGAGGAAAGGAGCAAAACAAGAAGAAAAATATCGCCCCGTCAGGCCCCCGTTCTCCAAGAAGATAATTGATGCACTTATCCCCGCCAACTTCAAGATCCCGACGTTTGAGCCATATAACGGAGAAACCGATCGAGTGGACCACATCGAAAGTTTCAAAACTCTCATGATAATCCACCAAGCATCTGAATTCCTCCTGTGCAAGACGTTCCCGGCAACTTTAAAAGGCTCAGCATGAGAATGGTTCTCTCGCCTCTCCCCGGGCTCCATATTTTCTTACGATCAACTTGAAGATCTTTTCCTCACGCACTTTGTCACTAGCCGCATGTTGGAAAAGACCAATGCCTCCTTATTAGACCTCAGGCAAAGGGATGGGGAAACCATCAAGAGTTGTGTCTAATGCTTCACGGCCGAGTCCAGATCAATCCCCTCGCTCGACACTGCGATAGCAAACGCTGCATTCAGATACACCATCATGCATGATGATCTCAAAGCTTCCCTCATCAAAAGACCTCCTTCGGACTTCTCTGACCTCCTTCAGAGAGCCGAGAAGTACATCCGAGTCGAAGAGGCGATTCACCCCATGAACAGAAGATGCCTTCGTCCGGGAACAAACGGAAAGACACTAACGAAGATGAACCCCGAAAATCCCAGAAAGACACCTCAGGTCAGCGTCGCCCGCCTCCTCTGCCCCGTTTCGATAAGTACACCCCACTGAACGCAAATATATCTGCTATTCTGATGGAGGTCGATAAAGATGGGACCCTTCGGCCTCCCCCCAAGATGAATGCTCCAGGAAAAAGACGGGATAAAACAAAGTGGTGCGACTTTCGCAAGGACCATGGTCACCTTACGGATGAGTGTCGAGCCGTTAAAAACGAAGTAGAAGCCTTGCTCAGATGAGGATATATCGCCAAATGTTCCTAGATAAACGATACCGAACCTCCCCCTCCAAGGGGATCCAACAAATGGGCAGAGAGACCAACCGAGTCCCAGGGGTCGGGACCAATGGAGATATTTCATGCAATTCATGGAGGACCTATAGGGGGAACCTCCAGCTCATCTAGAAAGGCCTTCGTTCGAGAAGTAAATTCCGTACACAACATCTCTCCTCCGAAGGGTTCAGGAATTAGCATCACCTTCTCTGATCGGGACTTGGAAGGCATTCGAACTCCTCACTGCGATGCGCTCGTGATCAGCATGTGTATGGAGAACCATGAAGTATGACGGGTTTTTGTGGATAACGGCAGTTCGGTCAACATCCTCTTTTTGAATGTATTTGAGGGCCTCAAACTTAAGAGGGACCGTCTCAAGCCCGCTGGTTATACCCCCCACAGATTCTCTGGAGCCCCCGTAATGATCGAGGGAATCGTAAACCTTGACGTTACCTTAGGGAAAGCTCCGACAACTCGCACAGAAGCACTAGACTTCATATTGGTCGACATGAAATCTGCCTACAGTGCTATTTTCGCTCGCCCGGGATTAGCAGCTCTCTAAGCAGTCACATCAGCATACCACATGAAGATGAAATTTTCTACAGCCGCAAAAGTGGGGAAAGCCAAAGGGAGTCAAAAAGCCGCACGGGCATACTACACAACTACAATAAGGGCTCGGTCCTCCCCCTCGATGCGTTTGAACTCCCATTCGATCTGGGACAAGCTAGCTCCAAACCCGTGGATGAACTGGTAGAAATTTCTTTCTCTTAAAAGGATAAAGCTAAGTGTTTTCAGGTAAGCAAAATACTCCCCCGCCAAGTGAAGGAGCAACTCATCACATGCATCAGGAAGAATCAAGACCTGTTCGCTTGGACCGCTGAGGATATGCCAGACATTGCTGAAAACTTAATTATGCACCGCCTGAGTTTGGATCCGGACGTTAAACATGTCTAACAGAAGCGTCGCAAATTTGCACCCGAAAGGCAACAGGTCATAAAAGAAGAGGTTGAGAAGCTCCTTGCTGCCCGATTCATCCAGGATGTTAATTACCCTGAGTGGCTAGCGAACGTCGTAATGGTCAAGAAGGCCAATGGCAAGTGGAAAATTTGCATAGACTTCACTGACCTCAACAAGGCATGTCCGAAAGATCTGTTTCCGCTCCCAAGCATAGACGCCTTGATAGATGCCACTTCAGGCCATGAATTATTAAGTTTCATGGATGCTTTTTTGGGATATAACCAGATCCGGATGTTCCCTCCATACATTCTTAAGACTTCCTTCATCACCAATCAGGGACTCTATTGTTATCGAGTTATGCCCTTCGGGCTGAAGAATGTCGGGGCCACATACCAATGTATGGTAAACCAAGAATTTATGGAGCAGATTGGCTGAAACATGGAGGTGTACGTGGACGACATGCTCGTGAAGAGCCTCAGGAAAGAGGACCATGTCACCGACCTCCAAGAAGCCTTCGGTGTACTCCGATGAACAATATGAGGCTGAACCCCACAAAGTGTGCCTTCGGGGTTGCCTTGGGAAAGTTTCTGGGATTTATGGTAAGTCGGAGAGGAATCGAATCAAACCTCGAGAAAATCAAAGTCATCCTCGACATGACTCCTCGACCACGGTCAAGGAAGTCCAGAAGCTTACAGGACGCATTGCCGCCATCGGGCGCTTCCTCTCCAAGTCAGGGGGAAAATGCCTCCCTTTCTTTAAAGCTCTCCGGGGAACAAAGAATTTCGAGTGGGGGGAAGAGCAGCAAGCAGCATTCAAAATTCTCAAGGAACACCTCACCCATCCTCTTATCTTAAGCAAACTTGTACCTAGAGAAAGCCTCTACCTCTACCTGGCCGCTTCCGAACAAACCCTTAGCGTCGTATTGATAAGGGAGGAAGATCGGGTACAGAAACTGATCTACTATATAAGCAAGGTACTCCATAATGCTGAGCTCCGGTACTCGAAAATGGAGAAAATTGCTTATGACCTAGTGATAGCCGCCCGGAAGCTCAGACCTTATTTTCAGGCACATTCCTTCAGGTCTTCACTGTTCACTGCTCAAGCATATCCTCCACAATCCCGAAAACTCAGGGAGACTAATGAAGTGGTCAATTGAGTTAAGTTAACATGATATCACCTACCGCCCCAGAACTACAATCAAGGCCCAAGCCTTAGCCGAATCATTATGGAGAGTACAATCCCCGACCCTCCCCAGGAAGAAGACAACCCCCCACTGTGGACAGTATTCGTGGACGGGTCCTCTTACCTCGAAGAGAGCGGAGCCGGAGTTATACTAATTGGGGCCCTGATGAATTCATCTTACAATACTCGTTATGTCTCAACTTTTCAGCCTCCAATAACGAGGCCGAGTACGAAGCCTTGATCGCTGGCCTTATCCTGGCAAAAAGAGCAGGGCGCAAAGAGCCACAGTGTTCAGCAACTCCCAATTAGTGGTAAATCAGATCCAAGGAGACTACGAGGCGAATGACACTCGCATGGCTAAGTACTTAGCATATGTGAAAAAGATTACAGCCACCTTTAGAGAAGTCAAATTCAATTGCATTCTGCGAGAAGAGAACGGCCAAGCATACGCCCTTTCCAAGCTCGCCTCCTCCTCGTTTGATGGGCTCGACCGAACTGTGCTAATTGAAGACTCCTCAGACCTAGCATTGAAGAAGAATCATTGGAACTCATGCAAATAACTCCTCAAACACCCAAAGGTTGCTAGATAAAACTCCTCGTCGATTTTCTCAACAAAGGAATTCTTCCCGAAGACATCAAAGAATTAAGATGAGTCCGAGTGACGGTCGAAAGATATGTACTTGTGGAAGGGATCCTCTATAAATGCTCTTATACCTAGATTGATGGCCGATCGTACCTTCGATGTCTTTCTTCCGAAGAGGCTAATTATGCCTTCAAGGAAGTTCATGAAGGGGTAAGCGAAAGCCATCTTAGCGCAAGATCCCTCACGCAGAAGGTTCTCAATTACGATTACTACTGGCCCACCCTCCTCAGAGATGCTCAAGATTATGTTTATCAGTGTGTCTTTTGTCAAAAGAAATAATCCATCAAACGAAACCTCCCAAGCTAACATCAGCTCCTTGTCAAGTCCAATTCCCTTCGCAAATGTGGGGGATGGATCTGCTCGGGTTTTTCCTCCCTGCAACTGGACAGTGCATATTTCTAGTGATAGCTAGTGATTACTTCATAAAGTAGATAGAAGCATAACCGCTTGCAACAATTACTAAGCATAAAGTCCAACAATTTTTCTGGAGAAATGTGGTGTGTCGGTTTGGGATTCTCCAAATCCTAGTCGCTAATAATGGAACACAATTCGCTGGCAAAAGGTTCTGCAAGTTCTGCATTGACCTTAGTATCGAGAAACATTTCTCCTCGATTGCACACCCTCAGACTAATGGTCTAGCCGAGAATGCCAATCGGCAAATCATGGATGGCCTCAAGAAAAGGCTCAACGAAGCCCCAAAAGGGAAATGGGTTACCATGAAAAGAATCCCTACGGGAGAATCCATGTTCAACTTGACATTTGGCATCGAAGTACTTATCCCTATTGAAGTGGGAATACCCTCTCCTCGCCTCCTCTTGTTCGATGAAGTACAAAACTTGAACGTTATTCGAGCCAACCTTGATCTCCTTGAAGAAGTCCGTGAAAAGTCCATGCTTAGAAGAAACATCTATCAACAGAAGGTGGAGAGGTTTTACAATAAGGGAGTTTGCCCGACCAACATCCAGGAAGGAGACCTACTACTTCAGAAGCTTGATATTTCAAACCCCCCAAAGAAAGGCAAACTCGCTTCTAATTAGGAAGGTCCGTACAAAGTTTCACAAGTCGTACGCCCAGCAGTAGACCGACTCGAAGACTTGGGGGGGAAGAAGATAGCCAGGAACTGGAATGTCGATCACCTCATGAAGTACAAAGAGAGTGCTTAACACCCTTGCTTGATTAGTCAATATCATAACATGTAATAAAGGCTCGCAGTGAAGTAGCCTCCTAGTTTATTCATAAAATCAGTCTTTTATTTTTTGCTGCAAAGTTATGAGTAACATATTTAACACTGTGTATAAGTCTAGAGAAAAGCAACAAGTAAGAGATAGGCATGCCCCGTGCAACATCATCCACTCGCTACAACACTTTAACTGGCGACTGTGGAGTCCATTCAGACATCAAAGATCGCAAGGGCATGTTTGCTTCCGAGCAGGTGTGTAGGGTGTATCTCGTCGTACAAGTTCCGCAACCCAGATAAGTGAGGAGTCCATTCATAGTTCATAGAGCCGCTCTGGCCACACTACTTTCAAGCAAGTGGGCGGAAAGCAGCTCGCCATTCGAATGCTCCCAAAACTCGTCGTTATCATTGTTCGGAGTCCGTTCACAACACATATGACCACCTTAGCTACTTGCTCCCAAGCAAGAAGGCATGATTCGGTTCTCCGTTCGAATGCTCCTGAAACAACTAGATAAGTGAGGAGTCCATTCATTGTTCTTAGAGCTGCTCTGGCCACACTGCTTCCGAGCGAGTAGGCGGAGAGCAGCTCACCATTCGAATGCTCACAAAACTCGTCGTTATCATTGTTCAGAGTTTATTCACGGTCCACAGGACCACCTTAGCTACTTGCTTCCAAGCAAGAAGACATGGTTCGGTTTACCGTTCGAATGCTCCTTAAACAAACTGGATAAGTGAAGAGTCCATTCATGGTTCATAGAGCCGCTCCGACCACACTGCTTCCGAGCAAGTAGGCGGAGAGCAAATTGCCATTCGATACTCCCAAAACTCGTCGTCATCATTGTTCGGAGTCCGTTCATGGCCCACAGGACCACCTTAGCTACTTGCTCTCAAGCAAAAAGGTATGGTTCGGTTCGCCGTTCGAATGCTCTTGAAACAAACTAGATAAGTGAGGAGTCCATTCATGGTTCATAGAGCCACTCTGGCCACACTGCTTCTGAGCAAGTAGGAGGATAGCAGCTCACCACTCGAATGCTCCCAAACTCGTCGTCATCATTGTTCAGAGTCCATTCACGGCCCACAGGACCACCTTAGCTACTTGCTCTCATTTAAGAAGGCATGGTTCGGTTCGCCGTTCGAATGCTCCTGAAACAAACTGGATAAGTGAGGAGTCCATTCATGGTTCATAAAGTCGCTCTAGCTATACTACTTCTGAGCAAGCAGGTGGAGAACAACTCGCCATTTGAATGCTCCTAAAACTCGTCGCCATCCAACAAACAATTGTCAGTTCCACTTAGGATTTACAAAGTCGTTATAAGAAGACGACTCTCCAACACTTAGCCAAAAAAAAATCTTATTTCACAACGAAAAAGATTACAAGTGTGGTGGCGAAAACAAAGTCACTTTATGAAGACGACTCTCCAACACATAGCCAAAAAATCTTATTTCACAACAAAAAAAATTACAAGTATTGAACAAACAAAGTCACTACAAGGCTACAAAGTCTAACTCATGTGTCACTTCAGCTATTCCGTGGCAGAGGGATATTCTTCTTCAAAGAAACGCGAGGTTTGCGACCTCCAACGGGGACGACAGCACTGAACCTCCACCTCGAGCCATCAGAAGTGATATCCAAACCCACGGAGCAAGTCGCACCATCAGGGCCTACGACTCGTTCCACTCCACCAATCGACGCCCTACTAGAGGAGTCGGCCACACCACTCTGAGCGTCACCAGGATTCCGTAGGGCCTCAGGTAAGCACAAACCCAGTTCATGGAAGGGCCTCCCCTGAGCGCGCTCTTCATGAGAGCATGAGGTACTCCTAACATTGACTCCCTCAAAGAGTCGCTTTAAATGGTGGTTTTCTACCTTTAACTCAACAAACCTCTCTTTAAGAGAGTCATCCTTCACCATAAACTTCAAACGAGGCACCCCACTCGAACTACCCCCTGCAAAAACTCAAAGATAGTCCTCCTAAGAAGAGCCACTTCTAAACTTTTCTCAAACACTACGTTCTTCAGCTCGTTCCTTTTGGCTGCAATTGTGAACAAAGAACAGCGAAGGACTTTAAGCTTCGAAGATTTCCCAACAGTTGCTCTATCTGAAGTGTGGTCTTCCACGTCCTTAAGGGGCACCTCTTGAAGAATCTCATCATTACGTCGTGTCTCAACGTCTCTGCGAACCAAGACTCTTCTCAAGTGTACTAGCTCTGTCTCCGCTTTAAAAAGCCACTCTCGTGAGCTCTTGCCCCAGCTCTGTCACCCGAAGCTTAGAACAAAGGCGGACCACTTCACATTCTCGAGGGTCACCGACATCATGCACAACAACATGTGTACAAAATAGACTAATAGACCACACTATCAAGATAACAAATTCATGGGATGTGGGGAAAATCGAAGGGAATTTGTGCAAAGTATAACAAGTCACATAAGGAGAAAGTGAAATTTCATTGCAATGTAAAGATACAATAAGCGGTGGTCAGTCCGCTATAAGGCATCCTTATAAATACGAAACAAAAACGAGTTGAAGGCAACTAGCAAGAAAAAGAGGGGGTCAAGGATCGACCTCGGCTGACTGAGCCCCGGGGGGAGTGAGCTCGTGACCAACCCCTTCAGCTACGTCTGGGGCTGCCACTATCGTAGACAAGGGGTCCAACGCAACCTCTTGCTCCTGCTCCTCATTTTCCTCGTCGTCTTCTTCATCGTCCTCAACACCTTTGGGAACAGGGACATATAGAGAGAACCTCAAGCCGTCGAACCAAGGAAATCGTGCCCTTACGTGTTGAAGAGCTCGGACATGCGCCTTCTCCATATTCCCCCTCAGATACCCTTTTGCTTCGTCCTTGGCAGCCTTCGCTGCGTCCTCCTTCTCCTTAGCTGCTTTCTCCATCTCTCTGACCAACTGTTGTTCCCCCTGAGCCACCTGGTCTTTTGCCTTAGCCAGCCAAGACTATAACAACGCAATTTGCATCGCCACGAGTCATCTCCTCCAACTCCTTCAAGGGCTTGGCACGCTCCGCCCTATCTCTGTCACTCGCCGCCTTCAACTCTTTCTCCCGCTCTGCCACTCGCTTCAACAAGTGACCGAAGTGGTAATTGATCGGTAAGAGAAGATATTCGAGGTCACGCCCATTTTTTTAATAAAAAAATGCCAAGTATCAGACTGAAACAACGAAAACTTACCGCCATGTTACCCTGGAAATCTCCAAGGCATCGTCACTGTTGCCGCTAATTTTGGTGTGGGGGAAAACAGATAGTATTTGTGGATTCTTGGGGAAACTGAATAGTAAACCTGTATACCTGTTCCGTTGGGGTTCGATCGTCGCTCCCGCCGCGGACCTGCAAAAAGTGCGAGACACCGGAGTTGTTCCTGGTGACGCACCCTCCGACGCTCAAGTCAGTAATCTGGAAGACTATGAAAGAGCGCAAAAACTGGTGAAAGATTGATTACCTCTAAATGGAGATGGATGGGGGGTATTTATAGGCGTCTTGGGGAACAGATTAGGCATGTAATTCCTGTGTATAGATAAGGAATGTAATCCCTAATCCCCAGTGGAAGGATAGATATGAATCAGGGCCGTTGATTAATATTAATCAGAAACCCTAATTCTATCCCGCTGGACTGGGTTTGTTGCGGGTTGAAACCCGCACCCAGTTGAGGTGGATCCGTTCGCGGGTTATTGGGTCTGTGAGAAGGAGACCCAGTGCCCACTTCAGACCCATTTGTAGGTGAAATTACTATTTTACCCCTGGGCTTTAGGATTCGTGTCCAATTTGGACGGTCTCGATTAAGCCCCTATTTTTAGCCACATCACGAGCCCCCCACTCCTAAAGGCTGAGGGCGATCAGTCTTTGAGGAGTAGTTTGACTGTTTTAGTGGCTGGCAGAGTTGTATCGGAGTCCGAATGGGTGATTTTGAATCCTGAAGTAGGGGGTAAGATAGCTCCTTCTTCTTTGAAGTCCTATGATGTTCTGAAGTCGTATCGAGTTTTTATTTATCTTTTCGGGCTATTTATTTAATTTTGCGATGCGTTAACTAAGAGTTCGGAGGGCTTAACAGTACATTCTAGGCAATAATTGTTCGTTCAGGGGCTCAAAAATATCCCTCCGAATTTTTAATTATTGTCTAGAATTTTTAGCTAATTTTTCAGAATTTTTAGCAAATTTTTGCAATTTTTAAATAAATAAAACGATTTAAATAAATGAAAATCGATTTTTAAATATTAATTTATGACGTGGCGTAATCTGGACCTTCGATCAGTGCGGAGCGCAAATTTCTGAGTGATTAGACGGTCTCCGTTCCTCGGCAGGATTTTTTGCCGTATACGAGGGTCGGCTCCTCGGCTCCTCGGCTCGGAGGGTCAGCACCTCGGCTCGGAGGATCCGAGGTACTTGGCATCATTTGGGCCGTCCATTTCAGCGTGGATCCCCATAAAATGCTATCTTGTCGTTTAGTGGACGTGGCAAGATCTGGGCCGTCCATCATGACGAGCGCGCTTTTTCACAAGATCCAACGGCTGATATGGGTCGGCGTGTTTTTTTTGCCATATACGAGGGTCGGTTCCTCGTCATCCCGGCTCGGCCTTACCCTTTACGAGGTGCGTGGGTCGGTTCGGAGGATTGGTACCTCGGCTCGGAGGATGGTTTCTCGGCTCGGAGGATCAGTGCATCGGCTCGGAGGATTCGAGGTACGCGGCATCATCTGGGCCGTCCATCTCAGTGTAGATCCCCATAAAATGCTATCTTGTCGTTTAGTGGACGTGGCAGGATCTGGGCCGTCCATCATGACGAGCGCGTTTTTTCACAAGATCCAACGGATGATATGGGTCGGCGCATTTTTTCGCCATATACGAGGGTCGGTTCCTCGTCATCTTGGCTCGGGGTCTACGTGGCGTCGCCGAGGCGCTGAGTTGGATACTTTGACGGTTGCGTCTCTCATTGGTGTTACTTTTCCGAGTCCAGTGGCTCGGCTGCTCGACTAAGCTGTTCGGTAGCTCGGTTGAGCAGGCCGATGGCAGGCAGTTCGGAAGGCAGACGTGGGCGGATCTGGTCCGTCCATCATGGTGCGCATCACGAGGATGGGGTTCAGGTCACGAGAAAACGTTATCTTGTCGTTTTGTGGGCGTGGCAAGATCTGAGCCGTCCATCGAATTCTGACGCGCATTTTGGAGAGATCCGATGGTGACTTCGCCTAGGGAGGATTTTTCTCCATATACGAGGGTCGGTACCTCGTCATCTCGGCTTGGAGCCTTAGTGCTGTTGGCCGAGGTGCTGAGCTGGATACTTTAAAGGAAGCGCCTCTTGATGGTTCCGTTTTTCCGAGCCCTGTGGCTCGGCTGCTCGACTAAGCTGTTCGGTAGCTCGGTTGAGCAGGCCGATGGAAGCCAGTTCGGAAGGTACACGTGGGCGGATCTGGTCCGTCCATCAAGGCGTGAATCACGAGGATGGGATTCAGATCACGAGAAAATATTATCTTGTCGTTTTGTGGGCGTGGCAAGATCCGAACCGTCCATCGGATTCTGACGCGAATTTCGGAGAGATCCGACGGTGACTTCGCCTCGGGAGGATTTTTCTCCATATACGAGGGTCGGTACCCCGTCATCTCGGCTCGGATCCTCAGTGGTGTTGGCCGAGGCGCTGAGTTGGGTATTTTGAAAGATGTCTTTGACGGGTTGCTGCCTTCCGAGCCCAGTAGCTCGGCTGCTCGACTAAGCTATTCGGTAGCTCGGTCGAGCATGCCGATGGCAGGCAGTTCGGAAGGTACACGTGGACGGATCTGGTCCGTCCATCAGGGCATGAATCACGAGGATGGGGTTCAGATCACGAGAAAACGTTATCTTGTCATTTTGTGGGCATGGCAAGATCTGAACCGTCCATCGGATTCTGACGCGAATTTTGGAGAGATCCGACGGTGACTTCGCCTCGGAAGGATTTTTCTCCATATACGAGGGTCGGTCCCTCGTCATCTCGGCTCGGAGGTTCTGTACTGTTGGCCGAGGCGCTGAGCTGGAAATTTTGAAGGAACTCAGTAGCTCGGTTGCTTAGCCGGGCTGTTCGATAGCTCGGCTTGGCAGACCGGTGGCCGAGTCGTTGACTTGGGTGATTTGAAGAGTAATGTCGCAACTTTCCGCTTGGCGCTTTGGCTTCTTAGTGGGCCTTTGAGGTTCCCAAGGAGGCCCACTATCCCCTAGGGTTATATGTTTTCACTCCCCCACCCCCAAGCTCATTTCTTACTTTTCACTCCAAGATTTCACTTTTGTTCTCTAAGTTCTCTGCTAGCGGCGATTCTTGCTCCAAGGCGGTGACGTTAGCTGTCGCGTGGGCCAGGCGATTTCCGGCAAGCACATTCCGACTGTGAACGTCACTTCAAAGGTCAGTCTACTTTGCCTTAGCTTTTTCTAGAGATGTCAAGAGTGAACTCGGGGAGTGGGGCCTCGTCTTCGGGCGATGATGGCGCCGAGGAGAGGAGAAGGGCGGAGGCCCGAAGGAAGGGGAAGCAGGTCGCCGAACCGTCGGCTACCAAGGCGAGACAGGAGAAGAAGAAGAGGAGGGTGGAGACCTAATCTCCCGTGGTGGCGGTGATTGTGGAAAACCCTAAGCAAGCCCCCGAGATGGGACGATATCCCTCTGTTCTGTCCGGGCATTCAGGGGTTAGGCAGTACGAGGGCGACCTTTTGGAGAAAGCGATCTACGGAAAGTCGAAAGTCGTCGAAGAACCTAACCCGGCCCTTCCCACTGAAGCCGACGAGCTCATTTCGGTGTTATCCGAGAAGGATCTCCTTCGGATCAGAAAGGGATTCGCCATCCCTCTGGAGTACAAACTGATGATCCCCGGTCCTGGGATGCGAGCGAATTCCAGGCTGTCGTCGTCGGATATGTGCATGTTCGACTTCGACTCCTTGAATGCCGGACTACGTTTCCCGCTGCATCCTTTCATCCTCCAGATCCTCGGCTGGTTCTGCCTTGCGCCGACCCAATTCATGCCGAACACATGGCGTCACGTGAACGCTTTCTTGCTTCAGTGCTACAAAGCTGAAGTGGAGCCAGACCTAACGGTCTTCCGAGGCCTGTATCGAATAAACCGGCAGCACAAGACGGAGCATCGGTACTACTTGGGGCCGAGGAAGGGTGTTAGTGAAGGGTTTCGAGCACATAAACGCAGCGGAATAAGCGTGAAAAATAAATAAAAATCGAAACCCTCCGCAGGATCCATGCGAAAACACAAGATTTAATTCGGAGATTAAGAATAAATACCTTAAGAAGCTTTAACAATTTAATAAGGGAGAATTAAAGAGGTCCAAGCTTCTTGAATCACCACGCATCCCGCTCTCGCAATCTACGCTCTACCGGTATCCACACGAACGCTTGATCTTTGAAGGAGCGATGTACTAGCATCCGAAAACCAACTTCTCTCTATCTCCATCTTCATCTCTCAAACGGCTAGGATTTTTCTCTTGAACCTCTAACCCTAATTTTGAGAGTTTAAGATGTTTATATAGAGAGAGAAATCTGTTTTCTAAAGCCCAATCCCATTGGGCTTTTATTAAAATTAGAATTCTTTATTAAATAATTAATTAAGTCAAACTTAATTAATATTCTAATATAATTCTAATTCTAATAATTAGTAAATTTGAAATTCTATTTAATTAATTAATTAAGTCTCACTTAATTAATATTATAAATAAAATCGAATTACTATTTAATTTAAATTCATAATTTAAATTAAATCTCCTTCAAGCGTTCTTGTGTGTGACCCTGTAGGTTATTATTACGTTGGCAATAATTTTATTATTCAATAAAATTATAAACAATGAGCGGCATCTAGTAATACATCATTGCTACCCAAGTAATAATAATAAATCGGTGATTCGATTAAACCTTTCGTGACTAATGTTCCATGTAATATAATCCTTTTAACCTTGATATTATAGATTAAACTTGAGGCATGGTTTGTGTCATCCTCTTCATAATTTAATCTTTATTTTCTTGATCGATGAGTAGACTATTCAAACAAATCAATATTTGAGCATGGCCATGCATTTCATAGTCTCACTCAAACAAGAGGCCAATAATATCACTCCTATAAATAGGAGGGTTAAATCCCATCTAGATCATTCATATCTCTCACATGATTCATAATATACCCAACAACCATCTTTATCATTACCCGGTTAAAGATAACTTTTGATGAAATCAAAGTATATTAATTCTCATGTAGAACTATAATGATTTCAGGTCTAAGGATCATTACACCATTATCACTGTGAGATTTCTTATGACACTATTTATAATCTTCCATGTAGAATCTCACGGTGGGTCAGTCCAGTACACTGTACTCTTACATGTACCTATGCATTGACTTTAGCATCTCTATACTAATGACCAATGAGATATGGTCATCAGTCAATCAACATACTAGTCTCGATGTATTATTATTGTCCTTATAATAATAATACCCGACTAGGGACATTTAAGAATATGATACTCTTAACATATATAATCTCATGTTCAAATCTCATATTTGAATCTATATAATTTGTATCATATTCTAAGGACATTTATTATGCTAACATTTATAACGCAGTAAATAAAGACATAATAAACTTATATTTTAATAATCACTAAAACATAATGACATAATAGCGTTTCTAAAACTCTAATGTATTGTCTCTAGGGCACCTACACTAACAGTTAGGATCATAGAAAACCCCGACTCAATTAAGGGTTGGAAAGAGAAGTATTTTATATTAAGGGGTGAGGCGATACGACACATTCCGACCCGGTGGAAAGTGGAGGTGCCGAAATTTGCGAGAGCCGACCCTGTACTATCTGAGGCCGAGGAGGAGGTGGCGAGGAAGATCATGGCCCTTTCCCTGTTGAGTTGGAGGGAGTTGACGGAGGAGGTGCTGTTCGGGTCCGGCCTTAGCCCCATCGACCCGAGTATGCTCCTGACATCTCATTTATTTTCGTTTTTCTTTAAGTCTTTAGTTCGTCTTGCTGACTCGCTTTTTTGTTGTCCGATGCAGAAGCGATGAAGATTGATTTCAACGCCATGATGGCCGATAGGTCCAAGTTGGCCGGGGGCAGAAAGAGGAAGATGGCGGCCGCGGCTGCCTCGTCGACTCCGCAGCCCACGGTCGCCTCTACCATCACCCCGCCTCCTCCGGCTACTGAGGTGCCTTCGGAGGTGGTTGTCGCCGAGGAGCCCTCGGCCCCTGTGGCCCCGAGCGTGATTGAGGGGGCCTTTGATGTTAACGCGGCGCTGACGCTTGAGGCTCCGCCGTTGACTAAAGCGGCCGAGGAAATCCTGACCGAGCAGCACAAGCAGTTGTTTGTGCCGAACTGGCGGGTGAAGAATCACGACGGATTCCTCGACAACTCGCAGATGTCGGTTCAGGTCGTCAAGCACTTCGCGACGCCAAAGGACAGAGCCGCACTGAAAGCGGGGACGGTCGGCGACGACACGTATGAGGTGGCTCGGTCGCTCGTGTCGGTAAGTTTTTCTTTTGTAAATTCGTTCAAGTTTTCTGCCCGGTTCGCACATTGCTCTGATCGTTGTTTTTGCAGGCCACCTGCCACTTCGGCCACCTTCTCGAGACGTTCGCCGAGCAGGAGAAGGAGCTGAAGGCCGCCAGTGACAGAGACAGGGCGGAGAAGGTCAAGGCGGTTCGGCAGCTCGAGGCCGAGCAGCGGCGGGTCGAGGCCTTGGAAGTCTGGGTCGCCGATCTTGAGGCGGACTTGGAGAGAGCCAAGGGGCGACTTGACGCGGAGTCTGCCAAGGCCAAGAAGGCTGCCGAGGAGCTGGCCGCGTCGGTGAGGTCTCTGGCCGACCTGAAGGCGGAGAAGGAGGCGCAGGCCATCAAGATTAGGGCCGAGGTCGAGGCTGAGGCGAAGAAACACATGGCCGAGAACATGGAGAGGTCCTATCAGATGGCCCTCGACCATGTTCAGGATCGTGTCCCCGGCTTCGAGCGGGTCGGCTACAGACTGTGGCCCGGGTTGCCCTCAGGCGGCGAGGAGGAGGGAGGGGAAGGCGACGAGGTCGGAGGCGAGGACGAGGAGGAGGAGGCCGACCCGCCTGTGGCGAACGACCTGGTCGAGGGAAGGATCGAGGGGCCACCTAGCGACGCGCCCGTGGTCGAAGCGGCGACGCAGGTGGACCCCTGATCCTCTTGTAAATTTTTGTAATTTTTGTTTTTCTTTCAAACAGTGTAATGCCTTTTGCGGACTGGCCACCGCTTTTGATGATGAATGAAAAGTGTTGTTTCGGTTTTGGACTTTTGTCTAAGTGTTTGGTTGTCCCTTTCTTATTTCAGATGACCGAGCAGACACTTATCACCCCGGCGGATCGGTGCCGAGCCGAGTTATTTCAGCGGTCCCAGGAGGATCGTCTCGAGGGCGAGGTTCATCTGACGAGGAGAATACTTTATAATGTGGAGAAGAGGAATAGTGAGCTGTTGGTCGAGCTGCATCATCTGCGGATAGTTGAGGTCGAACTATCTGCGAAGGAAGAAGAGTTGGTTCGGGTTTCGGCCGAACGAGATGACTTTGCAAGGAAGGTAGAACAGTTGCAAAGGGTGACGGTTGACAAGAGCATCGAGGTGACCCACTTGCGCCGCATTATATCCGACAGCGCCGAGTATCCCGGTTCGGCAAAACTTCCTCGATTCAAAGTGATAGTAAAGGATGACACGTTGAAGGATCGGATCGTCGAACTGGAGGAAGAGGTTGCTCGGCTCAAGCCTCAGCCGGTGAGGGCTAACGTCCGGAGCACCTCGTGCACTCGCGAAGAGATCGAGCGAGGGATTACGTTTTATCAGGCCGCGAGCCGAACCCCCATCATAGGTAGGACAGCAGCTGACGCCCAAAGTGGGGTAGCGGTGTCTTCAAGTGGTGCTTCGGTTGGAGCGACTGTGAGGATCAGCGGCGAGGGGGCGTCTCGATTCGTCTGTCTGGAGACGAGCTCGGAGGTCAAGAAGCTCCGACCCAAGGTGTCGCTGAACCGGAGCGTCCCCCTTCCTCGGAGGCAGTGAACGGGTCGTGTCTTGTCTTCGGACTTGCGGACTTTGTTTTGTTGTAATCTTTTTGTAAATTTATCCAAGTTATATTAATAAAATTGGAGTTGATTTATCCGAACTGTTCTTTGCTGCCTTCTTATTGTGTTGTAATTGTGCTAGCTAGGGTAGTCTCGAAATGAACCGCGAGGCTAGTGTTTGCTTCGTCAAGCATCTTGGCCTCGAAACTCACACTTTTGTCGCGGTTCTGAATCTTGCTCGGCGCCTTCAGGTGCGGCTCGGTGCGGCCGCTAAGGTACAGCTGTCTCGAAGCTGCGGCCACGCGGCCTGATTAGAAATGCGGGCCCTCGAACGTCCGAGCGTGGTTCGGAAAAGATGGGACCAGTCCCCTAACAGCATTAATGGCACTCCGGGATCCGTGGGGGCGTTTCACCTTCCCAAGGGCATTGAGAACGGTGCCCCTTAATTAATACGTAGCGCTTCAGCTCCCTAGGCGTGACTGTTGGACTCCCGAGGGTCATAATGACAGTCTCTTGGGGGAAGGCTATAAATCCCACACCCCCCTTGTAGTTTTTGTCATTGCAATCTTGAACTCTAGTGGCATCGATGGTGTCTGCCCTTGGGCGGATGCCAGCTTTGTGAAAAACTTTCATCTCGAGAGGTCCGGAGGGTGGTCACCCTTCTGTCTTGTTCTTCTCCCGTTCCTGACAGTAAGGATGTGGATGTCAGGGGCGGGGGAGGGCAAGGTAGAAGAGTTGGCGACCGTGGTCCGGACCCGAGATAAAGGTTCTTCGGGAGGACGGGTGGCCGTTCTTCCACCATTATCTTCTCTCGATTCTGACTGCCCCGAGGTGGGTGTCAGGGTCGGGGAAGGTCATGGTAGAAGAGGTGATGACCCAGGTCCGAATCCGAGGAAGAAGTTTGCTTCGGGAGGACGGGTGGTCGTTCTTCCACCGTGATCTTCTCCCGATTCTGACTGCCCCGATGTGGGTGTCAGGGTCGGGGAAGATCACGGTAGAAGAGGTGATGACCCAAGTCCGGAACCGAGGGGGAAGTCCCCTAAATCTTAACCCAAACTTTCCTTCGAGGCTCAGCTGGATACTTGCTCGGCATGAGTCGGCTGCGCTTTCGTGGCTTCGTAACCGGAGTGACTTTTGTCGAAGGTTGGTTCTGGTTGCCTGTCGCTCGGCGTTTGGTGCCGAGCGAAGTGAAGTGATCATAGCCGTTGAATGGTGGCACGAATCTTGAGGCGGGTCCAGTTCCCAAGAAAACGTTATCTTGTCGTTTTGTGGACACGTGGCTGAATCAGATCCGTTCATCACACTCTAGCACACATTTTGAGACGATCTGACGGTGGTTTCGCCTCGGAAGGTTTTTTCGCCATATACGAGGGTCGGTACCTCGTCCGCTCGGCTCGGTGGTCGCGGGGGCAGTTCGGAATGGATATCTACTTTCGGCCCGCTCAAGGACGGGCCGGTGAAGTAAAGTTGAGCCATAGGACCCCGACCATCGTTAAGTTAGTTTGAGGGTTGTGGGAGCAATTCCGAATGGCGAACAACTTCTAGCTCGCTTAGGAGCGAACTTGCGAAGTAGAATCGAGCCAAGTGTCGGACTCCGAACCATTCAATGGCTGTGGGAGCAATTCCGAACGGCGATCTACTTCTGGCTCGTCTATGGACGAGCCGGGGAAGCGAAATCGAGCCGAATGTTGGACTCCGAACCATTGTTAGATTAGTTCAAGGGTTGTGGGAGCAGTTCCGAATGGCGAACTACTTCTAGCTCGCTTAGGAGCGAACTTGCGAGGTAGAATCGAGCCAAGTGTTGGACTCCGAACCATTCAACGGCTGCAGGAGCAATTCCGAACGACGATCTACTTCTGGCTCGCCTATGGGCGAGCCGGGGAAGCGAAGTCGAGCCGAGTGTTGGACTCCGAACCATTATTAGATTAGTTCAAGGGTTGTGGGAGCAGTTCCGAATGGCGAACTACTTCTAGCTCGCTTAGGAGCGAACTTGCGAGGTAGAATCGAGCCAAGTGTTGGACTCTGAACCATTCAACGGCTGCAGGAGCAATTCCGAACGGCGATCTACTTCTGGCTCGCCTACGGGCGAGCCGAGGAAGCGAAGTCGAGCCGAGTGTTGGAATCCGAACCATCGTGAGATTAGTTTGTCGGCTGTGGGAGCAATTCCGAATGGCGAGCTACTTCTAGCTCGCTTAGGAGCGAACTTGCGAGGTAGAATCGAGCCAAGTGTTGGACTCCGAACCATTCAACGGCTGCGGGAGCAATTCCGAACGGCGATCTACTTCTGGCTCGCCTACGGGCGAGCCGAGGAAGCGAAGTCGAGCCGAGTGTTGGACTCCGAACCATCGTGAGATTAGTTTGTCGGCTGTGGGAGCAATTCCGAATGGCGAGCTACTTCTGGTTCGCTTAGAAGCGAACCTGCGAAGTAGAATCGAGCCAAGTGTTGGACTCCGAACCATTCAACGGCTGTTGGAGCAATTCCGAACGGCGATCTACTTCTGGCTCGCCTATGGGCGAGCCAGGGAAGTAGAGTCGAGCCGAGTGTTTTACTCCGAACCATCGTGAGATTAAAGAGTTAAAGGCAGAGAGATGAGATAGTAGCAAAAGTATGAAAAAACTTTATTTATTAATACCCAATGATCGGCTGCTTCTAAAGTTGCTAGTCGTTATTACAATGAAAAATAAAAGAAAATTACTACAAGTAACAGGAAAGGAACGGTTCGACATCTCGAATTACTTAGAGAGGTGTTGTTGCTCTCTTGGTATTTTAAGAGATGGTCGGCATTCCAAGTCCTGGGAATTTCCCTGCCTTCGAGATCTTCTAGTCTGTATGTGCCGAGGCGGATTTCTTTAGAAATCTTGTAAGGACCCTCCCAGTTCGGGGCCAATTTGCTTTCCCTGCCTTGTAAGGACGTCCCGTAGGAGAGTGGGCCAGAAATACCTGTAGTTCAACACTTTGCGCGCCAGGGCTCTGGAGCCAGAATGGGCCCCGCCGATGCCCTCATGAAGTTTCTGCAGGGCGTAGTCGGCTTGCCCGGGGGAGAGGCACCTCAGGTAGGGCCGACCATCCACCTGGGTGAAGGAGCGTTTGTACAGGATGCCTTCGATTAGTGTGTAACGCTCGGTGCGGGTTCTTACCCTTCGTGCTTCCTTGGGATCCTGGGGGAGGAGTCCGTCCTTTAAGAATTCGACAAGGGATTTCATCCAATTGTCTTCGAGGAGGACAGGCAATGTTTCTACGGAGTCCAGTGTTTCGTCCTCTATGCTCGGCTTCAGGAGGACTTCTATCAATACGGTCTGCTCGAGACCTTGAAGGGAAGAGGAGGCTAGTTTGGATAGGGCATCGGCCTGTGCATTTTCTTCTCGGGGGATCCTTTGGATGAGGGCCTCTTCAAACAGCGCCATGAGGCTCTTGACTTTGGCTAAGTACTTAACCATTCTGTCATCGCTCGCTTCATACTCGCCGAGGACCTGATTGACGACCAACTGAGAGTCGCTGAAGACCCGCAGGCGTTGTGCCCCTGCATTTCGGGCCATTCCAAGGCCGGCTATGAGCGCCTCGTATTCAGCTTCGTTGTTCGAGGCTTTGAAGTTTATACGGAGGGAGTATTGGAGGATAAAATCATCTGGGCCTGCCAGGATGACCCCTGCCCCGCTTCCCTCGTTACAAGAGGATCCGTCGACATAAACCGACCAGACGGGTGGTCCCTTCACTGTTTGGCTGGACTCGGGGATAGTACTCTCAACTATGAATTCGGCGAGTTCCTGAGCCTTAATCGCGGTCCGAGGCTGATAAGTTATATCATGTTGGCTCAGCTCGATCGACCATTTCATAAGGCGACCCGAAGTCTCAGGCTTGTGAAGAACCTGTTTCAACGGCTGGTCGGTAAGAACGACAACCGAATGGGACTGAAAGTACGGGCGAAGCTTTCTCACGGCCATCACCAGGGCATAGGCCATTTTCTCAATCTTCGGGTACCGGAGCTCGGCGTCCCGAAGCACTTTGCTGACATAGTAGATGGGCTTCTGAGCCCGGTCTTCTTCCCTCACTAAGACTGCACTGAGGGTCTGCTCGGAGGCTGCCAGGTAGAGGTAAAGGGGTTCGCCAGGGATCGGTTTGCTGAGGAGAGGAGGATTGACGAGGTATGCCTTTAGCTGGTCGAAGGACTCCTGTTGCTGCTGCCCCCATTCGAATCCTTTAGCCCCCCTGAGGGCCTTGAAGAAGGGGAGGCATTTTTCCCCGGACTTTGAGAGAAAGCGCCCTATGGCGGCGAGGCGGCCTGTTAATCTTTGAACTTCTTTAACATTTCTAGGAGGGGCCATGTCCAATATGGCCTTGATCTTCTTCGGGTTTGCTTCAATTCCTCGTTGGCTAACCATGAAGCCGAGGAACTTCCCCGATGAGACGCCGAACGCACACTTGTTCGGGTTGAGTCTCATATTGTGCTTTCTCAAAACGTCAAATGCTTCTTGGAGGTCGGTCACATGATCAATGCCTCGGATGCTTTTCACAAGCATGTCGTCGACATACCTCCATGTTCCGGCCGATCTGCGCCTGGAAAACCTTGTTGACGAGGTGTTGGTATGTCGCCCCTGCATTCTTTAGGCCGAACGGCATGACTCTGTAGCAATAGAGGCCTTGGTCGGTCACAAACGACGTCTTCGGGATATCCAGGGGGAACATCCGGATCTGATTGTAGCCTGAAAAGGCGTCCATGAAGCTGAGGAGCTCATGTCCTGAAGTTGCATCGATCAGGGTGTCAATGCTCGGAAGAGGGAATGGGTCCTTGGGGCAAGCTTTGTTGAGGTCGGTGAAATCAATACAAATTCTCCAAGTCCCATTGGACTTCTTCACCATTACTACGTTCGATAACCACTCCGGATAGTTCACTTCCTGTATGAACCGGGCCTTCAAGAGCTTGTCTACCTCCTCTTTAATAGCGAGCTGATGCTCTGGGGCGAACTTGCGCCTCTTCTGCTGAACCGGTTTGGACCCCGAATCAACGCTTAGGTGGTGGACTAAGAGCTCTTCGGAGATACCGGGAATATCTGCAGCTGACCAAGCGAAGAGGTCTTGGTTCTTTCGGATGCATTGTACAATGTCGGAGTGTAAGGCGGACGGGAGGGTCTTGCTGACAAAGAACTTGCGGGTCGGCTCCTGCTCAGAGAAGAGCACTTCCTCCAATTCGTCCACCGGCTCGGACGTCGGTCGAGCGACATCTTGGGGGATTTCCAGAGTTTCTAAGGAGAGGACGGGTCTGAGGGTAGAGGTCATATAGCACTTGCGGGCCTGCTCCTGATTACCCCTTACTTCCCCTACTCCGGCTCGAGTGGGAAATTTCATTTTGAGATGGTAGGCAAAAGGGACGGCTTCAAGGGCGGCCAGGCCGGGCCGACCCAAAATGACATTGTAGGCCGCTGGGACATCTACGACCATGAAGTCCATCGACTCCGTTTGGGTAGTAGGAGTTTTGCCAGCGGTTACGTCGAGGGTAATTACCCCTTCAATAGTCACTGGCACTCCCGTGAACCCATGGAGCGTATATCCGGCGGGCTTGAGTCTATCTTGGGAGAGCTTTAGGCCTTTGAAAGCAGCGAGGAAGAGGACGTTTACAGAGCTACCATTATCCACAAGTATCCTCTCCACTTTAAAGTTCGCCATGTGGAGACTGATGACGAGTGCGTCACAATGAGGGGTGTGGACACCTTCAAGATCTTCGTCAGAGAATGTGACGGGCACTCCGAGGCCTTTGGGAAGAGGGGTGGTTCGGACTGAGTTGACTTCTCTTATAAATGCCTTCCGAGAGGAGTTCGAGGAGCCTCCCATTGGGCCCCCATGAATGAGGTGGAGGACTCGCTCTTCCTCAAAGTCTGGCGTCTCTTCTCGTTCCGGACGCTTGTTAGCCCCCTGAGGCGGGGGAGGAAGTTTGGCTCGGTCCTTTCTTACAAACCTGGTCAGCTGCCCCCTCTGGATAAGGGCTTCTATCTCGTTCTTCAGGGCGCTACAATCGTTGGTGTCATGCCCGTGGTCCCGGTGATAACGGCACCATTTTTTTGTCCCTCCTCTTGGCGGGAGTATTCATCCTCGGAGCAGGAGGTATTATCCCTTCCTTTTCGACTTCCATGAGAATGGTTGGGACATTAGTGGTGAGGGGAGTGAACTTCTCGAATCTGGGGGGAGGTCGGCGCTGGCCGGCATTATCCTTCTGGAGCTTCTCAGCTCCTTCCTCTTCTGTTCCCTTTCTCTTAAACCCGGAGGAAGAGCCCTCCCAGTTGGGTCGCTGCTCGGCCTCTTCGGCCCGGATATACTTTTCACTGCGAAGGAGTAGGTCGGAAAAGTTCTGTGGAGGCTTCTTGGCGAGGGAGGAGCGGAGGTTGGAATTGAGGACATTAGATTGAAATGCGGCCGTAGCGACCGACTGGTCAAGGGATGCTATGGACCTGGCTTCAGCTGTGAACCTCTTCACATAGTCTCTCAATTTTTCCCCCTTCTTCTGGTGGAGGTGCAATAGTGAGATGCTGGTCTTCTCAGCTCTACGGCTGCTTACGAAATGGGTGACGAAAAGGGTTTCAAACTGCTCGAAGGAGAATATTGAGGAGGGGGCAAGGCGAGAGTACCATTCTCGAGCTGGGCCCTTAAGAGTTGCGGGGAAGGTTTTGCAGAGGAGGGCATCGGAAGCTTGATGGAGGAGCATCAAGGTCTTAAAGCTTTCGATGTGATCAACTGGGTCGGTCTCCCCGGTGTAAATCTCGAACCAGGGAGGCTTGAAGCCGAACGGCACAGGTGCATCCACTATGGTTCGGGAGAAAGGGGGTCGGCTAGGACGTAAGGTCCTCCCCCTAAGCTCCTCTTCTCGGTCTATCTGACCCATGCGCCTCTCTACTTCATGAAGGCGGCGGTACATGGTGTCATCCCTCCGACGGTAATCAGCCGAGCCTCTAGACTCATCTTCTTACGAGGGTGAGCGAGGGCTACGGCGATGGTAACTTCGAGAGCGACGAGGACTTGGGGTACGCCGGGAGTTGCTAGGAGCGGGACGAGGAGAGGGGGACCGTCGGCGAGGGCTTCAGACCGGGGGAGGAGATGGAACCTTCGGTGCGTTGGTGTTGGGACGGAGGTTGAGATCTTGTAGGACGGTCGCTTGGAACTGCTGGAACTCGGCACGTGTGATGGGTGCCCCATTGTCCCTGGGCTGTTGTCGACCTGCAGGGGAGTGTGGCCTTCTTCGGTAGTGCTCGGGGGGTTCCTTCCGACCCTTTCGGTTAGGGGACCTTCTATACTCCTGGTGGCGAGGGTACCGCTCATCCGGACGGTGTTGGCGGGAGGTTCCCTCTCGGGCCCGCTTCTCATCCAGATGGCGGCGAAGGTCATCATCTTTCTGACGGTTGAGGGCGGTATTATGGCGACCAGAGGCTCGGGGATGATGGGAGGCCATAGAGTCAGTAGAGGCGTTGTGGATGGAGACGTGTTCTTGGTGAAGAGGCTGTTTTTGAGGGTTAGGACCCTTTGGAGGTGGCTGATTTGGAGGAGGAAGGTCCCGTTGGAGTGGGTCCTCTGTTTGAGGAGGGAGCTGTCCCTGCTGTTGGGTAGGCTGGACGGGAATTTCTTGCTGCTGATCGTGGTTGGGTCCTCTGTTAGACCCTCTCGATCTGACTTTCCTAGGAGACATGGCTGGAGATCTGTTCACCGGGAAGAGGAGAGGTTTCTATTCGTTAGTTTCCCACAGACGGCGCCAATCTGTTGCCGCTAATTTTGGTGTGGGGGCAAACAGATAGTATTTGTGGATTCTTGGGGAAACTGAATAGGAAACTTGTATACCTGTTCCGTCGGGGTTCGATCGTCGCTCCCGCCGCGGACCTGCAAAAAGTGCGAGACACCGGGGTTGTTCCCGGTGACGCACCCTCCGACGCTCAAGTCAGTAATCTGGAAGACTATGAAAGAGCGCAAAAACTGGTGAAAGATTGATTACCTCTAAATGGAGATGGATGGGGGGTATTTATAGGCATCTTGGGGAACAGATTAGGCATGTAATTCCTGTGTATAGATAAGGAATGTAATCCCTAATCCCCAGTGGAAGGATAGATATGAATCAGGGCCGTTGATTAATATTAATCAGAAGCCCTAATTCTATCCCGCTGGACTGGGTTTGTTGCGGGTTGAAACCCGCACCCAGTTGAGGTGGATCCGTTCGCGGGTTATTGGGTCTGTGAGAAGGAGACCCAGTGCCCACTTCAGACCCGTTTGTAGGTGAAATTACTATTTTACCCCTGGGCTTTAAGATTCGTGTCCAATTTGGACGGTCTCGATTAAACCCCTATTTTTAGCCACATCAGTCACCAACCGTCCCCACGTCCATTTCCGCCCTATCCTTCGGGGTAGCAAGATGATGGACCGCTTGCATATAGGTGGTCGAATCTCCAAGAAATATGTCGTGCTTCATCATACGCCAATCCGGGACAAAAAGCTTCTTGTGCTCCTCCGTTAGAATGGCCTCGACGGTAGAGTAAAGGGGGTGCCTCAAGTGCAAGAGCACCCCCAAAGTAAGTCCCCCGATCGAGGGGAAAAGTGAAGTAGATAGCGGCGATTCTGGGTTCACCACCGGCGACTCGCTAGTCTGACCCCTAGCAACTTTCGATGTGGAGGGTTTGGAGGACGTTTTCTTCATCTTCTTCTCTTCAGGGGGCTTTGCCACTTAACCTCGTATGCATCGAAACCATCGAGTCAAAATCCATGCTGGGATCCTCTGCAGAAAAAGACACAGGCTGATGGAAACATAAAGTAAAGAAAGATAGGATACAACGGCGAACGCAAAAAAAAGTAATAAAGCAAAATAAAAAATGCGTACTACGGTTGTTTGGACTAAGACCCCCCCTGCGAAAAGATATTATTCTGTTACTTCCCTCCAATCCAAGGCAGGCCGGTTTAAGAGAGTCCTAACCATCTCGTCCTCCTTAGAGCTTAAGAAAGGCTCATACTTCGCCCTCTTCAGCACTTCTTCTCTCCACCTCGTAGGGATCTCCTATGGTTAACGACTCCGAACAAGAAAAAATTTCTCCTTCAAATATTTAATCGAATCAGGGGTTTCAATCAACTTCACCCCACGACGAGGAGTAAAATAATATATATATATATATATATATATATATATATATATATATATATATATATATATATATAAACTCCGACCTATTCTTCTCATGAATCTTATACAGAATTCTCAAAATGCTCAACCGAGGCTCAATTCCTGCCGCCTGACAGTGCAAAACAAAGTCGTTCACATGCCTCCACATGTTCGGTATAAATTGTATGAGGCTCAAGCCGTACCACCAAAGAATCTCTGCAGTGAACGGAGGAAGAGGGAGATGAAGGCCCGTGTGGAAGGTGTCAAAAGAAAAGAAACAGGTGTAAGGAGAAGTAGGTGTGCACGCTTTAATACATTGGCCAAGCAAAATAAGTTCGTATTCCCTCAGAATCATGAAACAGCCCTGAATGTTACGCAAATCCTTCTTCGTGAGCATAGTTGAAATGTCATCTACCTCTGAGCGCTCATGAGGTTCGTTCTCTTCGTACAAAGGCGTCATCCCGTGCTCGACTCGAGAGAGAAGATCAGCTGAATAGTCCCTAATGCAACCGAGGCTCGACAAGGAGCTCGACAACCTACCGAACTCCCCTACTTCTCGTCGACTTTATAATCTCCTCAATTATCACCGATCCCAATGCCAACTTCCCCTTATCCACTCTATGCGGTATAACGAGCGACCTATCTTCGCCTTGGCCTGAGGAGGAGGTCTCATCTCCAGTAGACACCCTAGACATCTTTGATAAAATAATATATATGAATAGAATATATATATATATATATATATATATATATATATATATATATATATATATATATATATATATATAACCGTGTATGTGACAGCTATGGATATAAAACCGTGGATGTGACAGCTATGGTCGGAGAACTCATCGGAAAAATCGCCGGAATGCTCTGACAACTCCGATTGTGAGATAGGAAGCGGTGAGTAAGAAACGAAAAATGGGGGGGGGGGAGTGGGAGATTTATAGAGGGCGGAGCGACCCTTGTGCTTCGTGGGCCCTTAAAACAGCTCAAAAGCCCAAGAACCAGGGAAGCCCATGAGACAGGTAGGCTAAACAACAAAGAAAGAGTGATAAAAATCGTTAACTGGTCAACAGTCAAATAGGTCAACGGTACATGTGTCACGTAGCCGAACCATCTACATCGTTCGGTGTCATGCGTCGACCAAACGTGTTCCCGATCGTTAAAATGCAAAAAATCGTTGACCGGTCAACATTCAACAGTACACGTGTTGCGTAGCTGAACCATCCATATCGTTCGGTGTCACGCACCGACCAAACGTGTCCCTGATCGTGAAATTACGAAAAAGACATTGACTAGTTAACGGTCAAAGGTGACATGTGTTGCGCAGCCGAACTATCTACACCGTTCGGTGTCATGCACCGAACAAACGTGCCACTGATCATGAAAACACCAAAAAATCATTGGCTGGTCAACTATCAACATTGACTAGTCAATGGTCAATGTCACATGCCAGCACGCCGAACCATCTTCAACATTCGGTGGCAAGCACTGCGCAAACATTCCCCCGGATGAGAAATCATAGAAAAACGTTGACTGGTCAATGGTCAACGGTGAACGATCAAAGCGCACGTGTCGCATCGCTGAGCATCCACATCGTTCGGTGTAAAAAACCAATCAAACTCGCTCTCGAACAAAAAATGTGAGAAAAGCTGTGCCTCCCGATGCGCACTTGATCATGATCAGCGGCCCAGATCTCGCCACATCGCCCCCTCTCTCATCAGCACATCAGCGCGCGAGCTCGATCTCGATCGATGCCTCAGATCGCGCCACGTTGCCTCTTCATCAAATCCCATCATTAAGGCCACCCGACCTCCTCAGTGTGTGTGCTCAATCATGATCAATGGTCGCGATTAAATCAAGATATTTTCTTTTATTTAATTTAATTATTAAATTGAATTAATTATTTAAAAAAATCTAAAAATAATTAAAATTCCAAAAAAACAATTAAAAAATTCTAAAAATAATTATTAATTCGGGAAAAAAATATTAAAAAATTTTGAGAGGAATAATTAATAAAAAAATGAAAAATGACTTTAGAAATTGAATAAAAAATTCAAAAAATGATTAAAAATTGGAAAATTCACAAAAATATCCAGAAAATTAAAAAATAAAATAAATTCCCGAGTATTATACAAACTCATAAAAGTATCGTTACACTCCAAGCGATAAACGTTCCCGAGAATGCCGATAAATTCTGTGAGCCATTAAAAATGGGCAAACTACTTATCAAAGGCTGTGAAACTCAGTTTTCGGGAGTGGGGGCTTGTGATATGACTAAAAATAGAACTAAATCAGGACCGTTCAAATCGGACACGAATCACAAAGCTCTCAGGGGTAAAAAGATAATTTCCACTAAAAACGGGTCCGAAGATGGGAATTGGGTCTTCTCCAAGCCCAATAACCAAAAAATGGGTCTATCTTACTGGGTCAGGATGATAGCCTATTATGAATAAACCCAAGACATTTAATGAGTAATTCACTTCATGATTATCTTTAAGAGACGGTTGAGACCAAATCTCTTATCATGAAACGATTTAAACTCTATTTCTTATCCAAAAACACCAGAAAGTATAGATAAATAATGATTCGAAACTATTTCCAAAGGCAACAATAAATACCCCTCTACCCCCACTATAAAGAAGACAAGTAGTATTTTTTCCACAAAAGCTTATTTATAATCTTCTTGATTACTGACTTGAGCGTCGGAGGGCCTGTCGCCGGGATCAACCCGGGTGTTTCAGACATTTTGCAGTTAAGGCGGAACCGATTGTCACCACGCGAATCGAATCCTACGGCACAAACGAGGCAGATCGTCAAGTCAAAGGCAGTCAATACCGTTGAAAGTCAAAAGGTCAAATTCTTGCTTGTTCCACCAAAGAATCCACATCACTTGGTTACTCCCATACAGAAAAAACAGTAACAATATGATTTTCATAATGTTGTATGTTTCACTATTTTACTTATGAACGAAACATAATTTATAGCTGACCATCATCTGTCTTACAACAAGTACTTGATCTAATATATATATATATATATATATGGCAAAAAATAAAGTACTCCCCAACATTTTGGCTTAATACAATATGCACATATAACGTTTGAAAATGTAATTTTAATCCATTCTCCGTTAACTTAACATCATCTGTTAAGTTAGAATTATTGAATTACCTCTCTACCCTTATCCTTTCATAATCAAATTTTTTCTTCTTTCTCTCATTTCTTCATTCCACCCTTACCCTTTCATAAGCAATTATGAATTTCATCAAAGCACTATACATTTGATTTTGTCAGACTTTCCCATATGCCCTCATTAATGCACCAGGTGTATCTCAGAAACCCAAGTAGAATGAATAGCCATTTTAAATGGTGCACGACGATGATGATGACGAGTTTGACAGTGGAGTCAATAGTGCAGGGAATGAACTATTTAGATTACTTCTATGTCGCTGGTTAGACTTTTCCTCGTCCAAAAGGGGGACATGTCGCCCATGCACGTCATGCAACTATCATCAATTTCGCTTTTTCCTTTCTTATGAAAAGATTTAAGATAAACTTAATTTACCCATGTTTTAGACACAATCTTAGTTCCTTATTAAGAATGTGTTTTGTGGATCAAGTTTGTAATATAGTTCACGTGCACTTGTATGATTGCATCTATCTAATTATTTATAAAAGCGAAATGTCGTACTTCAATTTTGAAGTCAAACAGGTTAAATATAAGTTTGCATGGTGAAATTTGTAATGTGAAAACCTGAGAATATCAGGATTCAAACCCTAGTGGTAATCTTCTCTCCCATCAATGTATAGAAGTAGTGCCGCAACACAAATATTGCCACAGTCATAATTGCTGCTCCAGTGAATAGAAGTTCTACGATCTTAATCTCATACTCGATTTGATGCTTGTCATGGGAATAAAACACTGTCAAAACATGTGTAATACCTAAAGTAAATAGAGGGGCTTTTGCACCTACCAGTACAACACCCACTGATCCCAAAAAGAATGAAGAGAGGGGAGAATGAAGAATAGATTTGATTATAAAAGGATAAGGGTAAAAATGTAATTCAGTAATTATAACTTAGCAGAGACATGGGTTAAATATACATTTTCAAACGTTATATAAATATATTGTATTAAGCCCAAACATTGGGGTATACCATAATGTCTCAAATGTGCTACAAATGTTCAAAGTGAGGAGGGAATGCAAGTATACCATCATGTCCCAAATGTGCTGCGAATGTTCAAAGTGAGGAGTGAATGCAAGCAGACTGATTGATCACACCTTCACCAAATCTTCTTCATCCTAGCCCACCTAAGAGCACCCACATTCGTTTGTTTTTTTGCCATTTTTTGCATTTTAGGAGTACTGTAGCCGACACAATCGTTGGCTATTTTGCCATTGTTTACCTATTTGGCTACAGTAGAAATGTATAAATAGCATTCGGAATAGTAAAAATGCATATTATGCATGACGAAACATCATGTTTCGTGATGTTTCGTCTTGATTATTTAAATATATTTTAAAATAATCGGACGATGTTTCATCTGAAGCAATTTTTTTTTAAAAACAAAGAAAAAAACCCAGAAAAGAAAAATAATGGCTGGACGAAACGCCATTCGGGTCCCGTTCCCTTTATTTTTTAAAAATGACCATTATTGGTTACTTCGTGCAATTATTTAAATTTTTTTTTGTAAAATTTTAAATTGTTTTTGCAATTAAAAAAATGTTTTTGCAATTTTTTGCGAAAAAACCTTCTTAAAACCGTCCGGTTATTTTGCAATTTTTTTTCCTTTTGGGACGAAACATCATGTTTCGCCCAGTATATTTTATTAATATGTTCTCAGTTTTTAACGATACAAATTATCTATAACTATTATAATGGGAGAGATGGAGTTCCAAACAAATAAACAATTTTTTATTTTTTTTTGTATGTGTGCAAACACGTGCAGCGCACGTGTTGGTAGGTTTTTTTTTGTCCTTTTCCTTCCTCCTACACATGCATCGCACGTGCATCATACTAGATTTTCTCTTTTTTGTCCTTTTCCTTCCTCCTCCACGTGCATCGCACGTGCATCATACTAGTAACTATTATAATGGGAGAGATGGGGTTGGTAAACAAATAAACAATTTTTTAATTTTTTTTTGTATGTGTGCAAACACGTGCAGTGCACGTGTTGGTAGGTTTTTTTTTGTCCTTTTCCTTCCTCCTCCACGTGCATCGCACGTGCATCATATTGGTAGGTTTTTTTTTGTCTTTTTCCTTCCTCTTCCACGTGCTTCGCACGTGCATCATACTAGTTTTTTTAATCACAGACAAAACATGTTTCATTTTGAACGAAAATATGTATTTTTTAACTTTTAACGACTGTAATATTTCACCAACTTGAATAGATAAAATATGCATTTTATCATTTTTAACAATCCTAAAAGTAAAGACTTTCTATCCATTATTTATTTACCTACAGACAGAACTACCAGAAACTTTCATTAAATTCAAAGGGCATTTTTGTAACTCCATCACCTCCACTTAACAGCAGACAAAGAGCGAGCCGACATTCAACCGCAGACCACTCAACACATTCATGCACCCGTAACCTACACCTTCAGACCACCTTAATCCCCTCACCTCGTAATCGTACCCCCTCCCCACCTCCAATAAAACCTGACCATTCCCTAAATCCCCCGCCCCTCCTTAACCGGCACCGCGAGCAATCTTACAGTCCAGCATTAATAACGATCTCTACTCCTCTCGTTCTTAGCGCTCGCTCTATCCTTTATCCGTCTTCCTTCCCTCTTTCTCTACCCCAGTGGCAGAATCGTAAATACCCGTCCTCCAAGAATCTTTGCTTCCATTACTAGGCTATGATCTTAGTGGGAGTGGCATTCATGTAATTCTCGGCATTATCCCAAAAACCTAACCCTAGCTGTGGATTCCTCTACTGTACTTCAAATCCACTTTAATGGTTTAATCGTACGATTCCTTTCTTCGATTCGGAAGTTCGAGAAGAAGCCTTTTTGAGGTTCGATTCGTTCTCCTCGTCTTCTCTTAACTTCAGAACTCGCCGATCCGATTGATTTAGAGCTGGTGCGGTTTCGACTCGAGGTGAGTTGTTATACTTCTTGTTTTGGCGGGAAAATAGGCTATCTTTAGATCTCGCTTTCTCACAGTCACTCTCAGAAGGTTGAAAACTGGTAAAAAATATGCTATTTTGGGAAGGTTTTGTGTTGCTAAGAGTGGTATTTGCTTTTTTAAGTGAGTTGTTATTTTCTTGAAGTTACGATTTAGTAAAAATTGGAACTTGGAGTAGGGGTTTACTTAGAATTGTGAGAAAGCTTGAATTTTGACTGTAGTAAATTGCTTTGATGATTGATCTTCATGGAAATTTACGTTATTAGTTGGTCAAAATGACTGAAAATAGTGTGCAGATTTCCTACAAAATTTTTATATGCCCATGTTAGTAGGAAATGTACTAGGCAAATTTGGTTATTGACATAGATTTAATGGAACACCATCGAAGATCGGCATTGATTTGATGTAGAGGATATATTTCACTTAACGGCCCCCGGGTTTGACACAAAACCCACCTATTTTTTTCCGCCCACCCTCCGTGAGCACCATTAATCAATAAACCACCCTCTCATACTTAAATGGATCGTATGATGTCTCTTGATTAATTAGATATTTTTTGCCAAAAATACCCTGGATTAACTCTAATTACCTTATTAGGTCTTCGATTTTGGATTTTGGATTTGATTTGGTTGGAGAAGAATATAAGGAGTTAGTGGGTTTCGGAATTTATTTGGTTAGAGAAGAAGGTGCATAGTAAATGGGTTTTGGATTTGATTTGTTTGAACTTTGAAGGAGGAGGATGAGAGTTAATGGGTTTTGGATTTAATTTGATTGAAGAATTATGTGTAGAGTGAGTGGGTTTTGGGTTTGATTTGGTTGGAGAAGGAGGATGGGATTGATGGGTTTAGAGTTTGATTTGGTTGGAGAAGAAGGTGGAGTTAATGAGTTTTGAGTTTGATTAGGTTGGAGGAGGATGTGATTGATGGGTTTTGGATTTGATTTGGTTGGAGAAGAAGGTGGAGAGTAAATGAGTTTTAGTTTTGATTTGGTTGAAGAAGGAGGATGAGAATTAATGAGTTTTGGATTTAATTTGGTTGAAGAATTATGTGTAGAGTTAATGAGTTTTGTGTTTGATTTGGTTGGAGAATGAGGATGAGATTGATGGGTTTAGAGTTTGATTTGGTTGGAGAAGAAGGTGGAGAGTTAATGAGTTTTGAGTTTGATTTGGTTGGAGAAGAAGGTGGATTGTTTATGGGTTTCGGATCCGATTTGGTTGGAGAAGAAGATGCAGAGTTAGACAGGGGTATTTCGGACTTTTCACTCAAAAACCAATAGAGTTATAATGGTAGAGGGTGTTTTTTTAGAAAAGTTCAGATAGGGTGGTTCGTTGATGACGAAAAATGAATAGGTGTTTTTTTGTGTCAAACCACCTAAACTGGGGATTAAACTGGGGATGGTTAAGTGAAATTTATAAATTTATCCTTTAATGTATAATACGAACATGGAAGTGACCGGTATTCCTGAAAATTGGATTATTGTGTTGTCCACAAATAGCCCACAAATGTCACTGGCATCTACGTCAAATAGCCCTGTCGTGTTTTTGTATACACTAGTCGTAATTGCCAGCTGGACTCAAATAACGAACCTGTTATATACTCCAGTTTAGCTGCTAGTGGTCATTAATGGCACAGTTTCTGTTTTGTATGCATTAAGAAATAAAATGTTTGGTAGCTTACCTGAATTGCATGTCATCATAAATTCATAATTATAAGCTAAGCCTTTTTTCCTTCAATGAAATGGGTTTGAATATGGGGCACAAGCCAAACATGAGAGATTTGACAAACTTTTATAACGACTATAAACTTGATGTGAACGCTCTAATAATCTATGACGAATTATTGGTGAAGGAAATTATGGTGAATGGAAGGGCTTTCATAGTTCAAATGATCTTGTGGTATCCTCAAAATTCTTGTTGCCTGTTGTAAAATGTGTTCGCGAGCAGGAAAGGTGATGAATTTACCGTAGAATTGGACATCACGTATAAACCAAGAGCCAAATTGAATGCATTCCTTCACCAAAATTATGTCTTTCATCTTGTATTTTACTATTGTGAACTTTGTCATCATCTAAGTTGTTTTTTTGGATGCTTCCACATGCTGAGATTCAGCTAAACAATAAATAGACCCATGCAATTCTCTGACATTTTAGTGTCATTTATGTGATTTGTTTGGTAAAGCTAGTTATTGATTTTATTTTTATTCCACACTTAATTGTTTGAACTTATGCATTTTTTCTGTCTTTGCAGCTACATGTATTTACTTGATTCAATGTAATTTGCAGCTGTGGGTTATTCATCGTCATCAAATTTCAGGTAATGATTGAAACCTCTAGCTTTAAGCTCTGCTGGCAAGATATCTTTTATTTCAACTCTAGATTATGTTTATTTATCGCCAATTACTTAGGGAAATTCCAAAACATTTTAATGGAATTATCTCTTTGACCAAATTTCAGTCATTGATTGCTTCACATTTTTGTTGAAATTTGCAACTACTGTTGATTCTATATAAATTTTCGTCAACAGGCACGGTTGCTCTCTTCTCGTCTCAGTTAACTTTATTGTGGTGAAAATGAGGAAATCATCAATCGGCTACTTCATTTTTGTGTTTCTTCCCATCATTGTTCTGGGAATTGGGGATGTTTACATTGCTACCATGGAAGGGGATCCTGTGGTGAGTTACAGTGGTGGCATCGAGGGATTCTCTGCAACATCTGTAGATTTAGCAGAGGAAATGGATATCACGAGGTACCCGACCAGCCTCCCGTAACATTCTCTTTGGATTTCTTCGTTATTCATGGCTATTGCCTGGGATTGATTCTTGTTGTGATTCAGTGCAAGCTGTTTGAGTCATAAATTCCCAACCTGTTTGCACATTCCATTTCCCAATGAAAGTAGATTGAAATGTAAACAATTGCATATATATGTAGATTCTCTTGGTAGATCAATAGTTCCCACTGGGTAGATGATTACATTAGAAAAAGTCTGACATGTTTGACCCATCTCAATGAGTTTACTACCATTGCCTTTTAGTTTTTAAACATTCACCAGTTCTAGGCATTCCTTATGAGACTGTATTATGATACACCTTACCCTAATCTTACGCATCCTTTTCTATAAATTGTCAAAGGTCCTTAAGTTTTGATTCTCATCAGCTAGAGTGTATCATCATGTTGAAAAATAAATTAAAAAGGTGTGCAGAAACCCCTCAAACCTAATGAAACTAATTGTCTTTAATGGTTATTGTTCTGCTTGCTTTTTTAGTTAAAAGTTGTACCTTGATATTCAGACATTTCTAACAAGCTCCTTTGTGCTGCTCTATACCCTATCAGCGAGTCAGTTACTTCATATTCTCTTCACCTTCAGAAACAGCATGATGCCCTTCTTGATTCGCTCTTCGAAGTTGGGACTTACAAAAAGCTCTATAGCTACCATCATCTTATCAATGGATTCTCTGTACATATGTCCCCTGAACAGGTACGTTTCTATGTTTATTCTCCTCCCTCTGTGTTTGATAGAGTTCTGTATATTTTCTTGTATTAATTCTCATGAAATTTTGACTTGGTTTTAGGCAGAAGCCCTCAGCAGAGCTCCTGGGGTGAAATATGTGGAGAAAGACATGAAGATACATAAACTAACAACACATACCCCACAGTTTTTGGGGCTCCCCACAGGAGTGTGGCCTACAGGAGGTGGTTTTGATAGAGCAGGAGAAGACATTGTGATCGGCTTTGTGGATTCGGGAATTTATCCAAAGCATCCAAGTTTTGCTGCATACAATACTGAGCCATATGGACCTCTTCCTCGTTACAGAGGAAAGTGTGAGATTGATCCCGGCACAAAGAGGAACTTCTGTAATGGCAAGATAGTTGGCGCCCAACATTTTGCTAAAGCAGCAACTGCAGCTGGACAATTTAATCCTGAAATCGATTATGCATCTCCAATGGATGGAGATGGGCATGGAAGGTGAGCTCCTGTTGGGTATCTTAAATTTTTAAGCAGTTTCTAGCTTGCTGTAGTTGAAAATCCCAAGAGAATGAGATCAAGATGGTACAAATTTTTGCTTCTGCCTACTGGTAGAACTGCATTAGCCTAATAGTGTAATGTATTGGTGATGTTGAAGAGATGCTCTAGGGTCAAGTCCAGTGGACCCCATCTTCCTAGCAAAAAAAAAAGAAGATAAAAATAGAAATAATGGAATCCATCTTTAGCTCTATTGGCTGGGTATGACGTTCTTGGTTGTTGTTGGTTATGCATCTCAGTGCTCCCGTGGTGTTGTACAACTTTATCTACCCCTCTAAATTTTTTTGAATTTTTTTCTATCTGTCAGCTAGAATATTACCACTATAAAGTGTTTCATCGTATACAACTCCATGAAAAGCAAGTTTTTAGGCCTTTTCACACTTGGTGCATTTACAAATGGCTTTATAATCAATTTTTAAGTGTGCATCTTCTACCTTGCATAGCCTTTCATACTTATGCTATTCGTATATTGTCCCAGCCATACAGCAGCAATTGCTGCTGGAAATAATGGGATTCCAGTAAGAATGCACGGGCATGAGTTTGGTAGAGCAAGTGGAATGGCTCCACGTGCCAGGTTGGACATTTGACGAGTATACAAAATACCTAGATTAAGTTAATGTTAAACATAAATACTCCTGCTTGTCTAACCTATTCTTTTCAGAATTGCTGTATACAAGGTTCTCTACCGGCTTTTTGGGGGTTATGTATCTGATGTTGTAGCTGCCATTGATCAGGTATTCACAAGGAACATTTCAGTGGCTGACAAAAAATTAAAATGTGGCATGGAAGTTTATTTGATACAAGTTTAACCCCCCCCCCCCCCCCCCTCTTTTCTGTATTATCTTCTTTTATTAAACATCTTCCAATTAATTTAACTACGTACTACATATAATTTGGCTAATATTTTCTAACAGGCTGTTCGAGATGGTGTTGACATTCTTAATCTTTCAGTGGGGCCCAACAGCCCACCGACATCTACTAGAACGACATTCTTAAACCCTTTTGATGCTTCGCTTCTTGCAGCTGTAAAAGCCGGAGTTTTTGTTGCCCAGGCAGCAGGGAATGGAGGTCCATTTCCAAAAACCTTGGTATCTTTTAGCCCATGGATTACTACAGTTGCTGCTGCAGTTGATGATCGTAGATACAAAAACCACATTACACTTGGCAATGGAAGGATGTTACCTGGCCTTGGTTTATCACGTGAGTATTTAATTCATGACTGTTTTCTTACCATAATCTCAATTCATTGGATGTACTTTTAAATTTTTATTTTCATTTCATTTTTTATTATTTAATCCATATAAACATGATATATATGTGGAGCAAACTTGTAACTTGTAAGCTAGTTGATCATTGAGGAATGACATTTTGTTGGAATGATGCAGTTTAACATTATCTGCTTATTGATTGGAAGGATCAAAATTAGGTAGTTATTTCATGTACTAAGTAGATAACCGTTTTTCCAGAAAGTCTTAAGCTGAACCTGGCATTGACAATGCACATGATGATAAGTCATTCAGTTCAAAATGTTCATCTTAGGATCATTTAACGGGGGCCCAAGGTGAACTCCTGAAATGGGGCCCCATACATAATTTTTTTAAAAAAAATTGGTAAACTTTTATTTTGGTAAACTTTTTTTTTTGGGTGCTAGAATCTTGAAAAAACCAATATATCATATATGTAGGTAAAAATGAGTAATACTTGGGTTGGGTGGTTTGTATGGAGATTGGAGAAATGAGTAATGGAGGATGGAGATTGGAGTCGGGAATCGGGAGTCGGAGTCGACGGAGTGATTGTTGGGCGGGGTTGTCGTCAGAGATGGAGGCAACAAAGTGGATTAGGGGAATACAATAAGGGATAGGGGATTTAGGGTTTGAGGATTAGAAATAGAATTGGGAAGAAAATGAATAGAATGGAGATGAGATTGGAATTGGGATCAGGTTTGGGTTGGATTTGGAGGAAGAGTATTCGGGTTCGGCTGTCGGGTTGGGTAATCGGGTGTGGGTGTTCGGGTGGGCCGGTGAGGATAAATAAGTGGGGATTTGGGGATAGATAAATGTATAAAACGCAAGTAAATAAATCCTCTGCCTAAGAACTAATTTTTAAAAAGTAAAGGCCCAAAAATTTTAATTTGGGAGTCCCTAAACATATTGTAATTTAACTTCATGCGCAAAATACGTATATATATTTATAAGGAAAACAAAATTTGGGGGCTCCTAAAAATGCAAAAAAATCGGGGAATTTATGATGTAAACTTAACCCTAAGTTAAGATTTTTAAAAATATTAAAAGATTAAGTTTACCAACATGGAATACGGAGTAAGGTAAAAATTTAAATTAATAACTGGTTTTATGGATTTTCAAGATATGAAATAGTGTAACAAGCCCAATTAAAAATTTAGTTCTAACAATCAATAATTATACCTAATTGTGATCAGCAAGTAAGCTATTTAATAAAGATTTGTACTCTAATAGGCAAGTAGAAGCGTTCACTCTCAATATTTGTGGACGACAGTTAAATTAAATAATATTATGGAGATGATAAAACAGTAACATAAATATTTGAGAAGTGAAAAGAGTTTACCGATGCGGACGAACGGGTCATGATGGCACGGAAACAGACGGTGGTGCTCGGGGTGGTTGCGGGGCGGTGCAGCAAGGAGGACGGAGATCAATGGCGACTGCAGCTAGCGGTGGGGGGTGCATCGGTGGTTAACGGTGGCGCCAACGACAGTGGTGATGGCGACGCGGGTCGGTGACGGGCCAGTTAGGGTTATGGTGAAGATTTGGGAATTAGGGTTTTGACTAGGAAATTTGCGGATTAGGGTTTCGGACTAGAAGGGATTTGGGGCTAGGGCTTCGATGGTGGTGAGGGAGAGGCGGCGAGGAGGAGGTGGTGTGACGAGGTGTGCGAGGGCTGTCAGGGATCGAGGAGACGGTGACTGAGGGTAGAGTTCAAATGGAAATGAGGAGTTGTTGGGGTGCTTGCGGTGGTGGTCGAAGTTGGGGAGGAGAGGGGTTTCAGATTCAGGATCAAAAGAAGAGGAAGAAGGGGTAAGAGGAGAGAAGGTGGAATTTTAGGGTTTAATTAATTTTGGAATTTTGGGTTATAGTTTTAGAGTTTATCACAAACTCTAAAATTGTATCTCAATGTCTCACAAAAAAAGATGAATGAAGAGCACAAATTCATCACAATAATTTTTTAAATCAATAATAGCATACTTTCTTATTATTCTCCAGGCCTATATATAGGCTCAAAACAAATCTCAATAGAAATCTCCAAAATATTCTAATGCATAAAATGAAGGGTGCAAATTGCAAAACTACTACATAGGGCTAAATCTCAAAATAAAACAAAGCAGAACAGATGTCCTTATCATTCTCTCTGGGTGGGAGAGAGCTCGACTCAGTCGAGTTAAAATCAGTGATCATGTCATAGTGCTCCAAAAGATTTGTATCAAAGTGTTGGAGCTCTTCACGATCAATTCAAGTATCCTTCGACTTCAGCTTGTTCTTCCATCTCATCAGATACCTATGAATAACACCATCTCTAGTAGAGATTATTTGATCATCTAAAATATTATCCAATTTGTCTGTCGATGGGTTAGTATTAGGTAAAGGGCGAAATGTGGAAATTTCACAATTAGGCTCCAGGGTAGGCTCATCTATAAGAGAATTTTGGGGGTTAAATTTTGGGTCTTCATAGGGTATTAGATCCTCAATATTGAAAGTTTTATGCCAAAACCTTCAGGAAGGCCAACATAGACATTATTATTGATTTTATGCATAGTTTTAAATAGGCATGCAACACGTATATTCAATTTCATAACGGATCCGACTGGAAATCGTTCCGACGAATCCGAACCCTCACTTCGTCACCAACATCAATAATTTTAAATTTTCTTCTAGTCTCTGCTATTAATTTGCAGTTAAAATTATTCCCATTAATTTTCTCGGAAATTTCTTTATGCAATTATAAATGCTGGATGCAAATGTGGATGCAGACTGAGACTTTATGATGTTCCAACACAGATAAATTCTATGGGCTGCCAAGTGACTCGGAAAGGAATGAGTGACTCAGGTACATTTAATGGAGATGATTGGATCGATTGAATACAGTTGAGAGACTGATCATCCTTTTCTTCTCCGAAGTCATCACTTACATGAGGTTCATAGATAAACTCATTGTTGGGCTCATCATCAATGACTGAGGTACCTTCTATGATGTTGATCCTACTGGAACTGGGAAGTTGTCAGCATCATGGCTGTATCCCTTGTATTTATAGCACTTAGTGAGGATCAATCTTAGAATTGTAACGCCCCTGCCCCAAGCTCAGACAATTTATACGATTTATTGGACAAATTATTTATAGTATAGTACAACTGCCCACTACAGGCTGCCTCTCAAAATGTGGTTAACCGGATTGGTGACTCTTGATCATAGGTTATTATATTTATAGTTATATATTTTATTGTTTTTCCTGATGTGGGACAAATTTCAATCACATATTCTCTTTCTTCTCTCCCATGTGCACAATCATCAAGGCCAAAGACAGATTGTCTGCTGTCTTCTTCAAACATCGGGTGAGCCCTTTATCCACGCTAACGTCATCATGACGTCAGCCCATAACTCACAACATCAAAGCTGCTGTTACTCAAACCCGTGGGCCCCCAATACTTCACAATATTTACATATAATGCCATCCACTCTATTTATACATATATATATTATATACTGTAGTATAGCTCTTAAAATTATGGGATGTTACATACACCCCCTTTTAGAAATCAGCGTCCTCGCTGAGCACGGGGCATGCACAATCTAGTGCAGGATCTACTTTCTAGTCGATGTGGAGCAGTCTATGAGCATCGCTGTCGTCTTTGAAATACTGGAGACAAATCCCACCCTGCGGATCATTCTGTTGCTCTTACGTTCATCATTCCGGAATATTGGGGATTGTCTCACTCCGCCGATCATTCTGGAGTTCATAACTCACGGCTTTCCCACACTGGGTGTCGAAAGTCGGCTCTGATACCATTTGTAACGCTCCTGCCCCAAGCTCAGACAGTTTTTACACAGGTAGCTTTACTTACTAATGGAAGTTTTCCACTCAATTGTACCTTAATCAGATGTATGGGGATTTTCTTCAAGACGACCAACGAGAGAGAGTCAGGGTAGCAGCGGAGTTGGAAAGCTCAGTGAGTTTTCACTCTATTTACAAGTACTATCAGATAAATTATTTATAGTATTGTACAACTGCCCACCACAGGCTGCCTCTCAAAAGGTGGTTAACTGGATTGGTGACTCTTGATCATAGGCTATTATATTTTTAGTTATTTATTTTATTGTATTTCCCGATGTGGGACTAATTTCAATCACATATTCTCTTCTCTCCCATGTGTACAGTCATCAAGGCCAAAGACGGATTGCCTGCTGTCTTCTTCAAACATCGGGTGGGCCTCTTATTGTAATACCCTGATTTTCCAATTAATGAAAAATTATTTATTTTTGCACGTAGTGTGCACGTGTAATATTTTTGGCTCATATTTTCATCAAGAAGAGTAAAGATATTTCAATTTGTGCTTTTTTGTACCAAAGCCTTATTTTTTAACTAAATAAAAGCCCCTTTTTCCTAAGCCCAAAATATAATGTATTCTTTTATTTCTAATAACTATTGTTTTGGGCCATTTATTAAAGCCCATGGTTTAATTCTCTTTTTATTATTTACAACTTGTAATGTGTAACATTTTTAAAGATTTTTATTTGTGTACAAGTTCTTGTTAGGGTGACTTGTGCATGCACGTGCTTGTTGCATACACGTGCAAGAGCACACTTCTCTTGGCCGGATTGGGTAGAGAAGTGGGTCTAGTTCATGGGTAGTTATTTAGGGGGTGGGTGGTTTTTACAACTCCCTAGTCCATCCTATTTAGGGGGTGGGTAGTTTTTACAACTCCCTAGTCCATCCTAGCCCTTGATCCTTTAACTATCTACTAAATCCTAACCCTCCATCTCACCCAAATTGGTGTATAAATACCTCTCACTCATTTGTTTCTTTTACACTAAGATCATATTTGTAAGAGAGGTATACTGTGAGAGAGTTGTGTGTGTTATTCTGTGGAGACCGGGCATCATTTTCTGAAGGTTTCGGTGTGGAGCAAGGAGCAAGGAGTCGTCCATTGCATTAAGGAGCTTTTCTGGATTTCGGTTATTTTCGTCAATAAGGTGGGTGTTTCTCAGGACTTCTAATGTAGAAATTATGTCATGATTATGATGATTGTTACTATGCTTGTGAAAAGTAAATTCAAACGTATTAGATTACCTTGTGTATGTTTATGATGGTGGTCGAATAATGTAGTAATGACACTGTAACTAAGACTGGAATGGGTCGGTACAGTCGACTGCCGCTTGGACAAGTCGACTGGTACGAGGCCTATATTTTCTCATGATTTGTTAGAAAGTTTCACGATGTACATGGGTACAAACTAAAATGATATAGTAATGCTAAATTCATATCCTCCATGTTGTACATGACTGAGGAGACATGAACAGATGAAAAGAAACTAGCGATAATTAGTAAAATTGGGAATAACCTGTACAGTCGACTGTTGATGTGAACAGCCGACCGATGCATTGAATTAACTATGAATAGTCCAGTAATTCCTTGAAATGAGGTATTTCTGTTGTGTTGTCCTAGTGTAATAAATTGAGATTAATATTTTATCTCTGCAAGTAAATGATGAGTAAATGAAAATGCATGTTTAACATTTCCTTGAGGAAAGAAAAATATCAGTTATGTAAAAATTATATGTTGTATGTCAGTGAACAGCTAAGAATTTTACATGTTTATGTAGTATGAATATGTTGTAATGTGACACAATGATGCATGTGAATGGAAGAACAGATGGAAGGATAATTCTTAATTTGAAATGTGAACCTGTTCAGTCGACTCAATGCGAGTAGCAAGTCGACTGGGCTGAGAATGGAAATGCACAGTTAAAACCCAGAACAGACGACTGATGGAATGACAGTCGACTGTCACGGGAATGATATTTTGAATATAGAAAGTTGCGGAGCAGCCGACTGGCTATGTGCAGCAGTCGACTCTCCCGAATGGTTATGAAGAACTTGAATTGACTGAACAATCGACTGGACTTCTCCAAGTCGACTGTCCAGAGTATTTTTGATATGTTAGAGAACCTTATTCTGTTTATGTTGAAGACTGTGAACCTTATGGTTGATGTTGGTAACTCTGTTTCGTTGTTGCATGAATTTTCATGAGATGAATCATAGATTGAAATGAGAATTAAATGAATATGAAAGTTAAGATCATGATAAAGAAAGTCTGTGAGACTATTAAATGAATTATGAGTTGAAAATGCTCAATTGGAAATTGTGAATTGGAAATTGAAACCAAAGAGTAGCTAAGTCTCCACCGGCACTGGAAATGAAATGAAATGAGAATTGAAAGACCAAGGTTGGTCATGTATTGAAATGAATGAATAAGTCCGGTTTAGTGGAGAGGCTAACTCTAGAACTTTGATTTTTATTCATGATTTTATTAAAATAAGGACTAGTACATAGTGAAGATGTGATGAAAGTAAGAGAAAAACATTGAGTATGAGGGCTATTGGGTAGCGGCGAGAGCGTATCCCAGGAATTCCCATGATGAGTCTGGGTGAGGATGCTGCTCCAGAGTACCGTCCCAGTGGCGATGCTCGTGGGATGTTTGAAGACTACGGGTGGTGTCATGTCTATGGTGAGAGCTGAATTACCACAGGATGTCTGCATGATGAGTCATGTCAGCGATGGGATTCCCTCCAGAGTGCCTAGACATGAGTTCGTTGGTCAGAGAACATCTAGGATACTTACCGTAATTACAGTAGTAGATTAAGTCATAACGAGGGATTGAACCCTACCAAGATGAAGAACGATTAAGAGGCTTGCCCTCGGGCCTATGTAGTATGGGATGCATAGAACCCGAACAAGTGTGCATTAGTGTCATGTAAATTAAGTAATTGCATTAAGGATTAAGTGCACAATCACGACACGACATCATTAAGATTTTCCTTTACTTTATTTTTGATTGTGAACAAGTTTGTGATCTGTTAAGAAATGAGAATCATTATACTGTTTCTGGCATAGAGAGGATGGCCATGTATAATTATCGTCGGTTGAATAAACTGACGTGCCCACAGTGTTGTATGCAGGATCAATGGCATGAAAAAGAGCAAAGAGGAACAAATGCTTAAAGATTATACCATGTTGTTGTACATTTATTTAATTGTTGTAATTTTTACTTTCGCTGTGCAAATGAAAAGTGTAATATTGATGTAAACTCTGATGTAAAGTGTAAAGTTTGAATTTCCTTGTAAAATTGTACTAAAGAAAGTGAAAAGATCCTGTACAACATCTCGAATTCAGTGTATTTGGGATTCGGGGCGTTACACTTATCCACGCTGACGTTGTGACGTCAGCCCATAACTCACAACATCAAAGTTGTTGTTACTCAAACCCGTGGGCCCCCCAATACTTTACAATATTTACATATAATGCCAACCACTATATATATATATATATATATATATATATATATATATATATATCCACTATATATACTATAGTATAGCTCTTGAAATTACAGGATGTTTCAAGACTAGTATCTTTCAGTGTTTTTACCCATGTTATCATTTCTAGGTGGATAAGAATTTGGAGTAGGCTGGCTTGGGTAAGACTTGTTTGAGTACTGAGAAAAGGAGGGCTCAGGCCTATGTCATTCTAGAGGAATGATCTCTCGAATCGCAGAACATATAGTGGAAACTTGCTTTAAGGGAATCCATCTCGAGGACAAATGCATAAGCTGTTGCTAAAGAGTCAACGTTTCTATGAATTAGCTCGTTCCTAAGATCGGCTCTTAATCCAGCTTTGAACCTAGAGAGTGTTTGTTCTTCACTCTCTTTACCTAAGACATTGCACCGAATAAGGAAGTCGTCAAACTTATTAACATACTCTTGAGTGGATTTGCTTCCTTGATATAGTTGGTTCCACGAATCTAGCATTCGGGTGTGGAACGATAACGGCACATCTCTCTCTGTGAGCTTTTCTTTCATGGCTTCCTAAGTGACTATGGGTGCCAGGTCTCGGCCTCTGTGGGCGTGTTAAGATTGTCCAATGTTGTTGAGCTTTACCAGTCAATTTCATAGTAGCAAATTTAACTTTCAGGGCCCTGCTCATGTTAAATCACACATAGTGATCTATGACACAGATCCAATTGAGATAGGCTTGGGGTTTCATACGGCCTTCAAAGTGGGGAACATCAGCCTTAACACTCTTCTTGTATTGTTTGTCAGGGTCATGATCTTGGCGTCGGTCGTCACGATCATTCCCTTGAGGGATCTGACGATGAAGCTCAAGGGCTACATTTTGATTCAATTTCACTTTCTCAAGTCTTTGATTGATAGGACAAGAGTTGCTTGAATGACAACGAGGGTAATGGAAATATCAGATTTGTCCATTTCAGTTCGAGGAGAGGCTTGCTGAATTCTAGGGTTCTTGATTGGATGGTTTGGGAAGGACAAGAAAGGGTCTTCGGGATTTATGACGGTGTTACGAAGACGCATTTACCAACGGTTGAAAACTAGGGGTCATGGGGACGTGTGTTTGCTGAAATTTGGGTAAATGTGTCCTAAGTGCACCTAAGTTTTTTTTTCTTCCTTTTTTTGAAATAATCTAAAAGAAAGAAAGAAAAATAATTGATTCTAAAACGATCATAAATGAATGCAAAAATTATGATTAAATGATGTAAGAACTAGGGTTTTGAAAACCTGTTTCTAATACGAAAATGATGTAAACTTAACCCTAAGTTGATAATTTTCAAGAATATTAAGAGATTATGTTTACCAACATGGAATGCGGAGTAAGTTAGAAATTTAAACTAATAACTGGTTAGATGGATTTTCAAGATATGAAATAGTGTAACAAATAACAAGCCCAATTAAAGATTTAGTTCTAACAATCAATAATTATACCTAATTGTGATTAGCAAGTAAGCTATTCAATAAAGATTCATATTCTAATAAGCAAGTAGAAGCGCTCACTCTCAATATTTGTAGACGACAGTTAAATCAAATAATATTATAGAGATGATAAAGCAGTAACACAAATATTTGAGAAGTGGAAAGAGTTTACCGATGTTGATGAACGGGTCGTGATGACACAAAAACAGATGGCGGCGCTCGGGGTGGTTGCGAGGCGGTGCAGCAAGGAGGATGGAGATTAATAGCGGCTGCAGCTAGCGGTGGGGGGGTGCGTCGGTGGTGCCAGCGACAGTGGTGACGGCGACGCGGGTCAGCGACGGGCCAGATAGGGTTATGGTGCAGATTTGGGAATTAGGGTTTTGACTAGAAAATTTAGGGATTGGAGGTTCGGACTAGAAGGGATTTGGGGCTAGGGCTTCGACTATTAATGTCCTTATCGATGGACCAAAACTCCGAAGTTGTGGTAAGGGTGAGGGTTTTAATATTCTAACACGCCCCTGCAGATTGAGGGCCATTTTTTTGGAGATATATTCTAACACGCCCCCACAGGTTGAAGGCCTTTTTTTGGGGATATATTCTAACATGCCCCCGCAGGTTGGGGGCCATCTTTTTGGGCCAAGACCTGGACTATACGCAACGGTATTTTTTTTTTCAATCCACATTTAAATTGCACAGCCGGTGAGATTCGAACCTGGGTTGCTCTTATACCATATTAATGACCCTACCGATGGACTATAACTCCGAAGTTGTGGTAAAAGTGAGGGTTTTAATATTTATATTCTAACATCGATGACGGTGAGGGAGGCGGTGAGGAGGTGGTGTGATGAGGTGTGCGAGGGCTGTCGAGGATCAAGGAGATGGTGACAGAGGGCAGAGGTCAAATGGAAATGAGGAGTCGTTAGGGTGCTTGCGGTGGTGGTCAAAGTTGGGGAGGAGAGGGGACCCGGATTCGGGATCGAAAGAAGAGGAAGGGGTAGGAGGAGAGAGAAGGTGGAATTTTAAGGTTTAATTAATTTGAACTTTTTGGGGTATAGTTTTAGAGTTTATCACAAACCATAAAATTGTATCTCAATGTTTAACACAAAAAAAGATGGATGAAGAGTACAAACTCCATCACAATAATTTTTAAAATCAATAATAACATACTTTCTCATTATTCTCAAGGCCTACATATAGGCTCAAAACAAATCTTAATACAAATTTTCAAAATATCTAATGCATAAAATAAAGGGTGCGAATTGCAAAACTACTACATAATGCTAAATCTCAAAATAAACAAACCAGAACCGCAGTCCTCATCAATTTAGGGGCTCCTAAACATATTGTAATTTAACTTTACTCACAAGATACGTATATATATTTATAAGGGAAACAAAATTTAGGGGCCCTCTAAAAATGCTAAAAAATCGGGGGCTTGAGGTAGTCACCTCTCCGGCCTCTACCTTGGGGGGGCCTTGCTTAGGATATAACAATATATTGATGGCACATGAATACATTTAGGGTGTGTTTGGTTCCTTGCAAGGGAATGTTGCAAGTGCAAATGTAGTTAGATTATAAAATTACATCTACCAATCATTGCCATCTCGCTTTTCGATTCAAATACTATTTCTCTCCAAAATTACCCTTTAGATTTGTGTAACGGTATGCTTTGCTACAAAGTGGTGAACTCTATAATTGATGAGAAAAGCAAGCTGCACATTGCTATATGTTTAAATTAAATTGGAGATAGAAAGCTTTATGATGGTGAATAATGAGCAGTATCATACATGGATACATAAAGTAACAAATTGAACTCTGGAGCGGGGCAACAAGATACAGTATTGATGTTCAAAAGTCTTTGGACTTTTGAGCGGTAAGCCAATAACATTATAATTTAGTCTAATACTAGGGAATGCATTCAGTCAAATACCTTAAGTTTTCAACAAGCTTTCAGGCCTGGCTGGCTTGGGATAGTAACCTATTGTATAGACTAAACTAGCTGATGTAAAACGTAATCCTAAATAGAATATTTTCAAGAATCTTAAAAGATTAATTTTACCAACATGTAGTGCGGATCAAAGTTAGAATTTTAAGTAGTTAATCGGTTTGAGGGATTTTCAAGAATTGAATTAAGTTAACAAGTCCAATTAATAATTCAGTTTTAACAATCAATACTTATATCCCTAAGCGTTCTTAGCAAGTAAAAGATGTAGTATTGATTTGTACTCTAATTAGGCAAGTAGAACACTCAATCTCAATATGTGTGGACGACAGATAAATCAGATAATATAATAGAGATGATAAAACAGTATAACACAAATATTTGAAAAGTGGAAAGAGTATACCGTGGTTCGAAACAACCAGCGTTAGATCTCGGGTTGGCAGCAGCGAAAAACACAGCAATCAGTATCAACAGAAAGAGCGGCTCTGACTTGGCTCGACGGCGGGAGGAAGGCAGCACGGCGGCGGGACCGGTGAAGGGGGGTCGCCGACGTGGACAACAGTCGATTGGCGACTGATTGGCGGCGTCGATGGCGGCTCTGGGATCGACGGGAGACAACAACAAGGCTGTCAACGCTGGGGGGTGTGCTGGTCGTCGGAGGTAGGAGCGCCGGAGGATGGGTTGGGAGGGGAGGTCGGCGATGGGGTGAGGAGTTCGACGGAGAGGGCGTCAGGAGGCAGAGGTGGGGAGGAAGGGGGAGACGGTGGTGGCTGTTTGCAGGGGAGAAGATGACGGTGGCTGACAGTCGGTAGAGGTGAGGACGATGGTGAAGGTCGACGAGGGTGAGGAGGAGGGGTTCGATCGTGGGTCTTGGGGTTTTGGGATCCAGAGAAGAGGAAGAAGGAAGGTAGGGAATTAATTAGGGTTTTGGTTAATTTCAGGATTAAGGTTAGGGTTTAGGAATTAAAGTAGATTTGGGGATTTGGGATATTTTTAGAGTTTATCACAAACCCTAAAATTTTATTAGAATTTATCACAAATCCTAATATTTGGATCTCAATTGTATCACACAAAAAGTGGGATGAAGAGCAAAACTCAACACAATAATTTTTTTAATCAAGATAGCATAACTTATTATTACTCTCAAGGCTTATATATAGGCTCAAATCAAATCTTGGTACAAATTTTAAAATATTCTAAAATCTCAGAAATATTCTAATGCATAAAAGAAAGATTAGATATGGCTATAATTGCCAAAAATAAATATGGTACTGAAATAAAATACTAAACTAAACAAAATAGATGTCCTCATCTCATCACTAGCAGTGCTCTTGTATATGTTGTACTATCAAAATATGAACCAACTAAAGATAGAACCAAACTATAAAATTTGGAACATATGCACCATCTAAATTGCCTTGGGTGTTTTACTGTTAAAACCTTCAATGTGATTGAGATCTCTGATGGCTGGCACCTTTAATTTTTAATCCCGAGGGATGGATGTTGAGCTGATAAAGGTACTGTCATAGGCAAGGAAGAACTTAGGCAGGCCTATGCAATTAATTTCTAAATTACAGTTTGTGTTTAAAAAATTAAAACTTCAGACAGTGTAGATGATGCTAATAACAAAGGATATAACAAGATCTCAATAACACTGAATATAGTCTTCAACTGTGGCAATTGTCCAAACATGTTTAAATTACAAGTTTACAACTACCGATACCTTTCATAGAGGCATGTCATGGATGGTCATTGTTATGCTTCCTTCAAATGTTCTGTACATCTGTTGATTTTATTTTAAACTAGGACAAATAATTCTGTGTATCCCCCTTGAGTTAGTTAGGTAATAGTTCAAGCTGACCAATCATTATTGTATGGATTTCGTTACTGTGCTTAGATTTGCTGCTCTTTTAGATGTCTTCACATCTAATATATAATCAACTATATGTTGCTGACTAGTTAAGATTGATGTGCATTGTAGGTTATGGTTGGATAGAGTGCATTCAATCTAGTATATACTCCTAAGAAGAATGCCAACTCCCAGATTATTAGGACATCATTTTTTAAATTATTGATTGATGATTATAAGCTAAATAGGCAATCCTTCTCTCGGCACATTTAACTGCAGCTGCTACACATGGGAACAGGACGTACAACTTAGTCTCTGCAAATGATGTCATTATTGACTCGTCCGTTCTGAAATTCAACCCTGGCGACTGCCAGAGACCAGAACTATTGAATAGGAACAAGGTGGAAGGGAGAATACTTCTTTGTGGGTACTCGTTCAGTTTTGTTTCAGGTAGTGCATCCATCAAGAAGGTTTCTGAAACTGCAAGGAGTCTCGGGGCAGTTGGCTTTATTGTTGCTGTGGAGAATGATTATCCAGGAACCAAATTTGATCCGGTACCTGTTGCCATTCCAGGAATTCTAATTAGTGATGTCAGCAAGTCAAAGGTACTAACTAAACTTTGAAATTTGATGGTAGACTTCCCATCTTTTACCGGAGCACCATATACTGCAATGGATCCTGATCTACATGCAGACACATTTCTTGTTTTTACATTTGTTGAAGGATAAGATCTAAGTCTATCAAAGGGGAAAAAAGAAAAGAAGAAACAATTAGATAGAGAAAATTTTAACATGAGAATATATATTTTGAGATGAATATACAAATATTTAATTAAACACTGCTGATTCCTCATTAATATTTTTACTAAACTTATGTAGATTTATCTCAAAATTTATTGTACTAATAATTCCTCCTATGCTGATTTTTTCTAGCAGTCCAGATTAAGAGCATCTGCAGTCGTTTTGTTTAAAAAATGGGTATATGGAAAATATAGAAATAGCGAATAGGGGTAGCGCTGCGGTTGTCAATACTCAAAAAATGGCTTTTTTGGATCAAACGGAACATGATATACCGTCTCAACAATTTTCGTAGAAAGCGGAAGAAAAAAATTTGAAAGACAGCAGATGTTTTGCCGTCTCATGAAAAAAAAATAAAAAAAATTGTGAAGGACGGGAGATCATCCCCCGTCCGACACTTTAATTTAATTTAAAAATTTTTTTTCCTCTAACGTGCAGTGTGTGATCAATAATTTTTTTTTTTGGGGAAGGATGGGAGATCATCTCCCGTCCAAACACTATAGGCCCAATATTTTTTTTGTTTTTTTCCGCACATGTTAGCATCTCATTTGAAATGGGTTTTTTTTAATAATTTTTTTTTCCAAACGGCAAATCATATGCCGTCCCAAATTTTCGCAAATTTTTTTTTCTTAGACGGCAAATCATATACTGTCCGACACTAAGATGGTAAATCATCTTCCGATTTCTAAAATATGCATAATGCCATTTCGGCTGCCAAATATAGACGTCTCCTGTTCATCCAATACCCAAAAAATGGGTATATAGACGACGACTACAGAGGTTTCCCCCCCAAAATATCCATTTTTTGGATGTATAGCAAACAACTACAGATGCTCTAAGGAGTACTATATGTAAATTAAATACTAAAGTAACTAGAGAAATATGAAACTATGGAACTTAGCATGTGGATATATTTTAAGATGCTGATGCTGACATAAGGCTTTAACAGTACTTGAGACAAATAATATGGTTTTTATATTACAATGTATTTTTAACTTACTCAGCAGTTTGATAAATTTATCTGATCTTGCATTGTTTAGTAGTAGATTTCATATAGTTTAACTTAAATACCAGGGATGTCAATGGACTGACCGAACTCTTTGGTGTAACTCATGTAGTTATTGAGAGGACTGAAGTGTCTCGATTCTTTTTACGTTGAAATGCAAGAAAATTTTTGTCTCGAGATTCGAAACTCTTGCATGTGTAGAGCAAGCAGGCTTTTGCTTTATATATTATGTTATAATTTGTTTTCTTAATTTCCAATTATAGGAACTTATTGACTACTATGACTTTTCTACCAAAAGAGATTGGGCTAAGCGGGCAACAAGTTTCCAAGCGACAGCCAGTATTTCCGATGGTTTGGCTCCTCTACTTCACAATTCAGCTCCCCAGGTAGCAATTTTTTCTTCACGAGGACCAGATGTAAAGGATTTCAGCTTTCAAGATGCAGATGTCCTCAAACCAGATATACTTGCTCCTGGCTATCTTATTTGGTCTGCTTGGGCACCAAATGGAACTGATGAAGCCAATTATGAAGGTAAATCAAATTGCATCGTATAACTCTCTATCCATTGTAGGATACCTCAGGAGAATTTTCTCTGTAAATACATACATGTTCAATGAAAGGCTTATATCTGTGTGTTCTGAATATAAGACTCAATTATTATTATCACTGCTACTGATTACTTACTGTTATTTAATTAATGGTACCACTCATGTATTGACTCTCGAGTTATCTGAACCTAAGGATTTGATGTAAATTCTCCTTTGCGTCTCATGGATGTTCCTCTTAGTAGAAACAAAATTTTGGGTCCTGGAAACGGAACTCCATTGCTTAAGAAACCTTTTCCATGTTTTAAATGCAGTTTGAAACTTTGAAGTCTACTACTTTAAAGGATGACAATAATTAAGTGCAACTTTTTTAAGTTTTTAATCATCTCTCTCTTGCATACATGGAGCGTGTTGAAATATAAACAACTTTTGGAAAGAAATTGTGCTCCTTGAGATCATATTTGAAACATTAACCAAATATTCTTGTCCAAGCATGCTAGAATAAATAATTAAAGTTCACTGCTACAAAAATTTAACAAAAGTTTCCGATAAAGAGAGGAGATATTTACTTTAGATGCATCCCCCAACTATATTGCATTGAAAAGAAAATAAAAAGGAAAGATTACACTTGATTATAATAATAGCAATGGATTGTAGTCTCCATCAGAATGTTACAATTGTGACTAATACTCTACTTATTGTTGACGCCAACAACATTTCAAAGAAGTGGAGTAGATTATAAGTATGACCACACCTTCTTATGACTTGTAGGCGAAGGGTTTGCTATGGAATCGGGAACTAGCATGGCTGCGCCACATATTGCTGGAATAGCAGCGCTTGTAAAGCAAAAACACCCACGGTGGAGCCCATCTGCTATCAAGTCAGCATTGATGACCACAGCGACAACACTGGATCGAGGAGGGAAGCCTCTCCAAGCTCAGCAATACTCTGACACTGAAGCCACACAACTGCTCCCAGCTACACCTTTTGATTTTGGGAGTGGAGCTGTTGACCCGAAAGCTGCTCTGGACCCTGGGCTCGTCCTTGATGCAAGTAAGCTATTTAATTATTCTAAGATGTTATGGGATTCATCTTTGAAAGCTACGTGTGTTCTTTGGTTTTGTATCATAATTTATAGCGTAAGCAGGATGAATATTATAATGCTTTTTATTATATACTAGATTTGTCCGTGGGCATGTGGCACGTCTTTGGAACGATACAACATATGAAAAGCCTTGTAAACAGTAAAACAACAATTATGTAGCTCAAGTTTGAATAGTATGACAATAATTAGTTGTAAATAAAAGTCCATGTTTCCATTAGTATATATTGAAAAATAATTATAAATGGGGGTGTAAAATACAACTTTTTAGAACTTTGAGGGTGGAAAGTGATGAAGTTTAAGTGTTGAAGAGATATTTGCCATTTTTAATGTAACATGAGCAATAAAAAATGTTAGAACCTGAATATAAAATAATAAGAAATTCCAACAAAGTTGTGAAGAAATCAAATACAGAAAAGAAAACAGTAAACAATAAACTTGTACAGAGTCGAGATTTTGAAGAATCTCTGTCCTTAAAGCAGAATTTGCCCCGTAGTGTGACGGTTACCGGCAAATCGCTTCCCAGGATACAACTGTACCTTCTCTGAAGATGCAGCACCCTTGCTTCAGAGACAACGAACTACTGTCTGTGTGTACTCTCAGTTGACAGATACTGGACTCAGAGCAGAGGAAGAAGAAGAGGAAGACTCAAGTGGAAAAATTTTCTGTAACTGTGTATCAGTTGATGTCTGGGTCAGGATATATAGATAAGAGATGGACTGGAGACTGTTCAGCAGCCATTACTCTGTAACAGCAGAGTAATGGGGACTCTTCAGTTTAGTAACTGGTGAGCCATTACTCTGCTGTTACAGAGCAATGGCCTCAGTTACCGAATCTGAAAAGTCTTTTCAGTTCAGTAGGGAAAGAGGCTGTCTGGGCAAAAAAGTAAAATAAAAAATTTAAGCCAGACCAAACCGAGCCAAACCGAACCGAACCGAGCCGAGCCGAGGCTGGGGCCGGGGCCGGGCGCGCGCGCGCGCGCGTGCGCGCGTGTGTGTTAGTCATTTTGGCTAAGTCCTCTCTCCACTACACGTTAGTGGTAACCCCCGGGCCACGCCCTCTAGTCCAGTTTTCTAGTATATATACTAGTAAAAATCTTTCCCAATTTCCGATATGGGACTATCCAATTGTTAAGTTGGTACCTTTCAAGTACCCAACTTTGGATCAACATTTCTCATTCATACGGAATTGGTTTTTGGCAAGTGAGTATACTACGGAATAGTACTCGACGAGAGGATCGCAATCCACTCATTTTCCGGCGCCGCCGGTGGCCGGAGCTTGCCGGAATCCGGCCCGGAAAACTGCAAAAATTAATTCCAACAATCCCCCACATGAATGGAAATTACCAGACCATGTAATCCAGACACGACAGAAAAAACAAAAAACATGACAGAAAGACTCTGAGAGTACAATCGGAAAATCACTGCATCAGGAATGGTAGTAATTTTTCAACTTTGAACCAGCCTTAGTAATTAGCTATCGGATTCACTTGACCAGGTAGTGATCATGATGTCTTGAACTACCCGGGCGTTCATGTGAACCTAGACAATAACTATCACACAGTTTCATCTCCTCACAGAACTAAGTTCTCTTGTGTTCATTTTGGCCTTGAACATCCCTGGTTAATCATGAGTGAACTTGGAGAATGTAGCCTCTCTTCATTCTCCTAAAAACGGTCCCATTTCACACTCACAAGGTGATTTCCCATAAAGAGTATCCTGCTATACCCCACTTTTATTTCAAAGCTATGGGAATCATTAAAAGCCAAGCTTATCCTAACTATTTGCAGGCAGCACTTGTTTTATCATCCTAAGAATGGGTATGAGATGTTAATCTCTCAGTGCTTTCGTCGATTCAACAAGATTTAGTTGTCCCTTTGAACCTAGATCTTGGGATCTCCAATTTCTAAGTAGGGTTTCCATCAAGTATCCTCTTTCGTCATAGGCTTTAAACCCATTCCTCTTGATGATCTCACAACCTGCTCTCGCGACAGACCTTTAGTAAATGGATCCGCTAGGTTGTCGGCCGATTTTATATATTCTATAGAGATTACTCCATTTGAGAGCAGGTGTCTAATGGTTTTGTCGCCTTCTGATATGACGAGACTTACCATTATACATGCAATTAAGTGCCCGTGCTATAGCCGATTGGCTGTCACAGTGTACACATAAGGCAGGCACCGGTTTTTCCCACATAGGAATATCCTCTAAAAAGTTGCGAAGCCATTCTGCTTCTTCTGCCGCTTTGTCTAAAGCAATGAACTCAGATTCCATGGTGGATCTGGCTAATAGCGTTTGTTTAGAGGATTTCCATGACACAGCTGCACCACCAAGTGTGAAAACATATCCACTTGTGGATTTTGAGTTCTTTGAGTCCGATATCCAGTTGGCATCACTGTAGCCTTCCAGTACTGCTGGATATCTGGTGTAATGCAGCGCATAACTCTGAGTATGTCGCAAGTAGTTCAATACTCTTGTTATTCCTTTCCAGTGACTTCGTCCTGGATTACTCGTGTATCGGCTCAGTACGTTTACCGAATGTGCTAGGTCCGGTCTTGTACAATTTGTTAGGTACATCAGACTACCAATTACACGTGCATATTCCAGTTGTGATATGCTTTCGCCTGTATTTTTGAACAGGTGAAGACTTGGATCGACGGGACTTTTTGCTGTCCCATTGGAATAATTCTTGAATCTTTCAAGTACTTTCTCAGCATAATGAGCTTGAGACAAAGTAATCCCCTCAGATGTCCTGGAGACTTTGATTCCTAGTATGACATCTGCAACTCCCAAGTCTTTCATGTCAAACTTGCCACTAAGCATGCTCTTAGTTTGTTTGATAATGTCGTTATTGCTTCCAATAATGAGCATGTCGTCTACGTATAGACAGACCAGAATGTATCCATTTGGAGTATCTTTGATGTAGATACATTTATCACATTCATTTATTTTGAAACCATTTGACATCATAACATTGTCAAATTTTGCATGCCATTGCTTTGGAGCTTGTTTCAGGCCGTACAATGATTTTACAAGCCTGCACACTTTATTTTCCTGTCCAGGAACTACGTAACCCTCAGGTTGTTTCATGTATATTTCTTCTTCTAAGTCCCCATTTAGAAATGCAGTTTTAACATCCATTTGATGTATTTCCAGGTTACGTAGAGCTGCAATAGCTATCAACATTCTTATGGATGTTATTCTTGTAACTGGGGAATATGTATCGAAGAAATCTAGGCCCTCTTTTTGCCTAAATCCTTGTACCACAAGTCTAGCCTTATGCTTCTCTATTGAACCATCTGGTTTCAATTTTTGTTTGAAAATCCATTTGCATCCTAGAGCTTTACATCCAGAAGGCAAATCGACTAACTCCCATGTATGATTTTGCATAATGGAGTCTATTTCACTTTTGATTGCTTCCTTCCACATAGGAGCATCAGGCATAGACATGGCTTCCTTGAACGTTCTGGGCTCATTTTCTAACAGAAAAGCCGTCACAAAGTCAGGACCAAATGATTTTGATGTTCTAGCCCGTTTACTTCGTCTAGGCTCATCGGTATCCTGTTCTGGTTCGTCAACTGAAGTGCTTGCATTCCCTTGTTCACGTGTACGTTTAGGGTACGTAGTATCCTTGCACGGAAACACGTGTTCAAAGAATGAAGCATTTCTTGATTCCATTATTGTATTTACATGGATATCCGGTATATCCGATTTGTATACCAAGAACCGATATGCACTACTGTTGTGTGCATAGCCTATGAATATGCAATCAATCGTCTTAGGTCCGATGGTGACCTGTTTCGGGTTAGGTACTGCCACTTTTGCTAGACACCCCCACACTTTGAGGTATTTATACGAAGGTAAGTTACCTTTCCATAATTCATATGGTGTCTTGCCGGTTTTCTTGTGAGGTATTTTGTTGAGAATGTAGTTGGCAGTCAGCAACGCTTCCCCCCACATGTTTTGGGGTAAGCCAGAATTCAACAACAAGGCATTCATCATCTCCTTTAGAGTTCGGTTTTTGCGCTCGGCAGTACCGTTTGATTCGGGTGAGTAGGGAGCAGTTGTTTGATGAACTATTCCATGTTCCGAGCAGAACATGTTAAATGGTGCATCATATTCTCCGCCTCTATCACTTCTAACGATTTTAATCGTTTTGCCAAGTTGATTCTCAACCTCAAGTTTATATTCTTTGAATTTATCCAAAGCCTCATTTTTGCTATGTAACAAATATACATAACAGAATTTTGTGCAATCGTCTATGAAAGTCACAAAGTACTTTTTGCCACCTCTGGTCTGCACGTATTTTAAGTCACACAGATCTGTGTGAATAAGACCTAGAGTTTCTGTGTTTCTTTCTACAGAACGTGATGGAGTTTTAGTGAGTTTGGCCTCCGTGCAAACTTCACATTTTTCTGAGTTATCTACCTTAAACTTTGGTAGCAGATTCATGTTAACTAATCTACGCATAGAATTTACATTAACATGGCCTAATCTTTCATGCCAAACAGAAGAAGACTCAACAACATAGGCAATAGGAGTTATTTCATTAACTTTGGGAACAACATGAACAATTGTTTTTGGGATGACTGTCATTACATTAAACTTGAACAGTCCATCCTTTACATATCCTTTCCCCAAGTACACCCCATTCTTGGACAGTACAAAATTATCAGAAACAAGTACAACTTTGAACCCATTCTTACTTAGCAAAGAACCTGATATCAAGTTCTTTCTAATGTCTGGGACATGCAGCACATTTGTGAGTGTTAGCTCTTTGCCTGAAGTCATCTTCAGCACTATCTTTCCTGTTCCTTCAATCTTGGAGGTGGAAGAGTTTCCCATGAACAGATGTTCATCTTTGTTGCACTTCTGGTAGGAGGTGAACATTTCCTTGTCCGAGCAGATATGCTTGGTGGCCCCAGTATCGTACCACCATTCACGAGGATTGCTCCCCACAAGATTTACCTCTGAAACAACAGCACAGAGGTCCAGGTCAGAGAGACCAGTGGACAAGTTCTCAGCTATGTGTACATGGGATTTTTCATTTCCTTTTACATGTCCTGTTTTTGAATAATTACTGTCCTTACTGCGGCACTCTGAAATTTTGTGCCCCAGTTTACCACACTTGTGGCATTTCCCTGCAAACCTCTTTGCAAGTGGCTTTTTGCTTGAGGTCTGTGGCTGAAACTTTCTCTTCTTGCCCTTCTGTTCATGCTCCACCACATTGGTCTTTTCTATGGACTGATTTCCATAGGACCTCTCAGCCTTGCGATTCTTTTCTTCGATTCGCAACCTGATAATTAGGTCTTCAAGAGACATCTCCTTTCGTTTGTGTTTGAGATAGTTCTTGAAATCTTTCCACCCAGGTGGAAGTTTTTCAATGAACGCTGCAACCTGGAATGGTTCGCACAGCGTCATATTTTCTGCAGCAATGTCATGCATTATAACCTGCAGTTCTTGGACCTGACTCACCACAGTTTTGGAGTCAATCATCTTATAGTCCAGAAATTTGCCGACAACAAATTTCTTGGACCCGGCGTCTTCTGTTTTGTACTTCTTTTCCAGGGACCCCCACAGGAGTTTGGACGTCTTGAAGACACAATAGACGTTATACAAGGAGTCTACTAGGCCATTCAGGATGTAGTTCCTGCAAAGGTAGTCGCCCTGAGTCCACGCGTCAACTGGAGCAACAGAGTGTGCTTCCATTGGCGCCAGCATCGGGGCAGATTCATTGAGGAATCTGTCCAGCTTCAATGTGGTCAGGTAGAACTGCATCTTCCCCTGCCACTTTTTGAACCCAGTTCCATTGAACTTCTCCGGTTTTTCTCCCACGCTTATGTGCGTGGGCAGAACGACCGAATGTGCCGCAACCGATTGTGCAGTCACATTCTGGGTCACCGGAGTTTGGGTACTGATAAGCCCAGCAGCAACTTCAGTTTGTGTGTTTTCCATGTTTTGATTTTGTTCTCTGAAATTGATTGAAACAGAAACTATTAGTTATTTTTCCGAACAGAACCTGTAAACAAACTTCACAAAAATTGTTAGAATCTGTGAGGAAAAATTCTGCTTTAAGATTGTTAGAACCTGAATATAAAATAATAAGAAATTCCAACAAAGTTGTGAAGAAATCAAATACAGAAAAGAAAACAGTAAACAATAAACTTGTACAGAGTCGAGATTTTGAAGAATCTCTGTCCTTAAAGCAGAATTTGCCCCGTAGTGTGACGGTTACCGGCAAATCGCTTCCCAGGATACAACTGTACCTTCTCTGAAGATGCAGCACCCTTGCTTCAGAGACAACGAACTACTGTCTGTGTGTACTCTCAGTTGACAGATACTGGACTCAGAGCAGAGGAAGAAGAAGAGGAAGACTCAAGTGGAAAAATTTTCTGTAACTGTGTATCAGTTGATGTCTGGGTCAGGATATATAGATAAGAGATGGACTGGAGACTGTTCAGCAGCCATTACTCTGTAACAGCAGAGTAATGGGGACTCTTCAGTTTAGTAACTGGTGAGCCATTACTCTGCTGTTACAGAGCAATGGCCTCAGTTACTGAATCTGAAAAGTCTTTTCAGTTCAGTAGGGGAAGAGGCTGTCTGGGCAAAAAAGTAAAATAAAAAATTTAAGCCAAACCAAACCGAGGCCGGGGGGCCGGGGCCGGGCCGGGCCGGGCGCGCGCGCGCGCGTGTGTTAGTCATTTTGGCTAAGTCCTCTCTCCACTACACGTTAGTGGTAACCCCCGGGCCACGCCCTCTAGTCCAGTTTTCTAGTATATATACTAGTAAAAATCTTTCCCAATTTCCGATATGGGACTATCCAATTGTTAAGTTGGTACCTTTCAAGTACCCAACTTTGGATCAACATTTCTCATTCATACGGAATTGGTTTTTGGCAAGTGAGTATACTACGGAATAGTACTCGACGAGAGGATCGCAATCCACTCATTTTCCGGCGCCGCCGGTGGCCGGAGCTTGCCGGAATCCGGCCCGGAAAACTGCAAAAATTAATTCCAACAAAAAAAGCATAAAAAATCTGAAAATTTACGAACGTGAAATCTGAAAATCTAAATTTCTGAGTAAATAGAGAGTGAGAAAAGAGGGAGAGAGAGAGAAATATGAAAAAGTGAAGAGAGAGGAGAGATAGTAATAAAGTAATGAGTTTTTTTTGGGGGGGGTGGGGGGGGGGACTTTTTGGGGGGAAAATATATTATAGGAGGGTGAATGTGAAACGTTGATTTTGTTTCAATTGAAGGAGAACCTCTTGATAGCTTTTTCTCAAATTGTCTTGTGTTTTATTATATAGATTTTAATTCCCATCATATCTCTCATTCTTGATGCAAGTTTGCAACTGGACCTTGAAAATGGAAGAGTCACAGTCAAATTGGGTGTAAGTAGTCGACTTCACTCTCTTCCTACCTCTGGAGAGTAAGGAGCAAATTATTATGTAGCTAATATTTTTTATTTTTTATTTTTTTAATTTTTTTAATTTTTGAAATATTATTTTTGGGATAAAAGGATAGGGTTGACAGACCTCAACCGAAATATATATATATAATGTTAAATGTACAAGCATCGATCAAATTTACAAGGGATAAAATTGAAAGAGTGCGGAAAAAGCAAATTAGAGTGATTGAAAAAGCTATAGTAGATGAGGAATCTACGAGAGACCACGACATCAACATCATCCTCAGGCAGATCAGGAATCTGCGCGATGCAGCCAAAATTTCTAAGGAAAAGCAATGTACATGGGACAATTATAAATGACTGTATACTCCAATATTATGATATTACCATATGTATACAAAACATCAACATAAATTGATAATATCCTCAATTATATGCAAAACCGAAACTTGTACTCTTGCTTGGAATGAGAGAGAGTTGCTTGTGTGAGTTCATTTAAGATTATTTATTTATTTTATTTTATTTTATTTTATTTTGGAATAAGGCTGTAGGCAACACACCGACATTTTACCCCGAATAATATTCATTGGGGATTTTTTTGGTGCAAGAGGGATTTGAACTCTCTCGACCTCTTGCGCACCAGCGAAAAGGCTTCGAGCGGACACACTTGTCATTTAAGATTCGATTGCATGAACCTAATTTAATGGCAGGAACCCAATTTAATGGCCCCTCTCATAAACAAAGTTGTTTCCATACTAAAGTGATGAACACCCCTATACAAGCTCCCCAGAAAGTTCTGCCTCTCTTAAATGTATTTCTCCCTTATGTTAAGTTTTATTTATTTATTTATTATTTTGACAGCGCATGGGGACTACATCAGCTTCCTGTGCTCAATACCTGATGTGGACCCTCAGGAGATTCGGAACATCACTGGTGCAGTATGCAACAAAACTAGAGGCAGACCAATGGATCTCAACAGCCCATCAATCACGATCTCGCATCTTGAGGGAACTCAAACAGTGAAGCGAACAGTCACAAACGTGGCTGAAACAGAGACCTACACCATCACCACCAGAATGTCACCGGAAGTTGCCCTAGAGGCTACCCCTCCGGCTATGACAGTGCTTGCTGGAGCCTCGAGGCAGCTGACAGTTAGCCTCACAGTCAGATCAGTGACTGGGAGGTATAGTTTTGGCGAGATTCTGATGAAAGGCAACCGAGGGCACAAAGTTAGAATCCCAGTAGTAGCAATGGGGTACAACTAAAGAAAAAGGAGGGATGTAGGGAGTCTTTTTTTAATATCAAAGCATGATGTATATTCTTTGTAGTGTATGATAAAAAATAAGAGATACACGCAAAGTCTTAAGCTGTGTTTTGTATAATCTAATCACACCCAATGTAAATGTTTATGCTATTTATGAAATGATGAACTGCTAGTAATAGATGCAGGCTTTTTAGGAAAAATTTCCTGTGCTGTTTGATTTTGTTATGCATAATTGAAGGATTACATGAGATAACTGGTAGTGATATTAATGTAAGCAGAAGAAGCCTTTTGCTAGCTTAAACTTTTTAGGTTTTGTTAATTTTGCCACATTGGAAGCGAGACTCGTAATTTTATCAATTCTGACTTTTATTTCTAGACTTATCAAGTACTGAATGCGGCTATGTATTATCATCAATATTTGTTTTTTTTAATTTCTCATATTTATTTTAGCTTCTATATTTTCTCTCTACATCTTAGATATTATATTAATCAGTTTAGTTCCATATTGGAATATGTATTAGTTTAGTCTTTGTTTGTCTCCTATATATAAATGAGATATTGTCCTCACTTATAATCAATCTAATAATTCAATATAAAGTACTCCTGTGTCTGAATCTTTCATGGTATCAGTCATAATCTCCCTAATCCAAATCCTTACCCTTTTCATGTTAGGAATTATGAGGATCTTGTTGAGTCTTTGACACAATCAATACAAACCACCAAGCAAGATTAGATCACACCAATTACACAAAGCATACAAGAATTGTCCCGGTTGGGGCTTTTGCCTTAATCCGGGGGAGGAAGAACCGAGATATTATTCAACTAGAGAAGATACAAGAATATTACAATTCTCACCACGACTCTCTCTCAAGTCTAATGGAACTTGATGCTGCTTACTATGGAGAAATTCTCTAACCCTCTCAGATGAAGTACTCTCTTCTTCTATTTGTCACTCAATAAAATCATCATGGATCTATGAGCCGTTACAATTGTTTATATAGATCTAGAGACAGACCCTAAGTTAATATCTTGTTACAATAGCCATTGGATAGTACATAAGAGATAACCCTACGATAGGAGCCACACGATCCAACTTGAAGAGCAAGTTGGGCTTTTCATGAATCAGCCAGACTCCAGCCCGAAACCCATCAGCGCTGCGAACGGTCGATCGCACCAACAAGGCGGTCGACTGTCCTCCTCTTTGGAAGACTTCGTGCAGGGGATGGTCGACTGCACATGAGGGAAGGTCGACCGCAACTTTTGCTATTGCTGCCACTGACTATTTCTCACCTCCACTCCGTTTCCAATCGTTCTATCCCTCCATCGTCTTATCGTCTTCTTATCCAATATCGTATGCAAGACTTAAACCCAACAATCTCCACCTTGGATTGCATACGCCTGAATCCATACCTGTGTGATTTAAAACTCTTCAAGACCTTTCTTCACCGTTTTGTAAACAACATGTTTCTATGGCTTCTCCTGCTAGTTGAACAAACCTCCACCTGTTTTCCTCCATCTGTATGCCCCCCTCAAGGGCACACCTCTGTAGATGTAATCATGGAGGTGCCACCCTCCACACGAACTCCACCTACATTAAGGCTCTCATCACCTTCCAACGGTATTCAAACGTTGCAGTCTCGCGTCGGTAATTCTAGTGACGGCTTACTAGATAATGCTTTAGGAACAATGAGCTTCCATACACTCGGCCGAGATTTTCTGCTCCCACAAAGCTGGTAGAGGTTGTGCTGACCCTGACCAATCCCCCTCTTACCCTTCATTACCTTACGACGACTCTCCCAAACTGTCAAAAATCCACCTCGAGCTGTGTACCTGCAGCCACGAGCATCAAGAGTACCCAAGGATATAAGATTCTGCTGTATCGAAGGAATATGCATGACATCTTCTAGTGTGAACCCTTTACCATCTGGCATCTCCAATTCAACTGTTTCCTCACCCACTACTTCACAAATCTCACCACTCCCCGTTCTCACACTACGGCCTGTTGCTGACTTGTAAGTAGAAAATATCTCCCTCTCAGAGCAAATATGAGAAGAACTTCCCGAATCAAGATACCAACTTGAATCAACATCTAAAAAACTTGAAACAAGAAGACAATAATCGTCATTTTTACCTGACTCAGTTGCGCTGACTATATGGGCTTGTTCCCCTTCTTTAGTAGCACTCTTTCGACTCAACCACTTGCGACAGTCTCTCTTGTAATGCCCAACTCTTCTACAGTAATGGCAACGAATCTTATCCTTGTTGTCACGCCCCGCTTCCTAAAAGAGAATACGGAATACGGATACGCGACAAAAGTCCAGCGAATGATTTTCATCATCCATAAGTTGTTCAAGAATCTTTACAACATCTCACAAAATAATCAGAGTCGGAAGCAAAAGTATCAACCAATCATGCACATATGAACCAAAATACCAACAAAAATACTTGAAATAAAATATATTAATCTTAAATAGTCATGATCTGAATAAGTCAAATTCCTGGGTCACATTGCCCAAATACAAGAATAAATTCAAGTACAAGAATACAATATTGTTCAAGCAAACTACAAGAAATAATAATAACAAGATCCAGCACTAAGACTTCATGTCACCAATACCATCTGGAACCTGTTCTCCAAAATCTGCAATTTAACAATTGCAGGGAAAGAGGAAAAGAGAAAACAAGTACCCGTCAATTGCAAGATACGAGCAGCTTGTAATGCAGGATACAAGTACATGGGAAAAATTAACTAACAACATGGAATAAGCATGATATTAAGATATAACAACTAGCATGGTAAATGAACAAGTACAAGTAGCATGTATCAAGTGTCAAGTGAACAAGTGTCATGTAAATAAATAACAAGTGTCACAAATCAAGTATCACGAAATCGAGTAACAAGTGTCAAGTATCATGTTCAAGCATGAAGTCTCATGTATCATGTAATCAAGTATCAAGTAAGCATGTATCATATCTTGTATTATTACTATCTAGGTAGCACTTCATGTGCCATCCTTTTATCACATAGTTGCTGCAGTCAAAGCAATTTCGTTTTAGATTTCATAGTAGACCATATAGGGCAATGTACTCAGGAACAAGCCTCAAGAAATCAAGTATCAAATATCAAACCTCAAGTATTAAGTATCAAGTCTCAAGTATCAAGTATCAAGCCAAGTCAAATATCAAGCCTCAAGTAGTGAAATATCAAGCCTCAAGTATCAAGCCAAGTATCAAGTATCAAGTAACAAGCCTCAAGTGAAATATCAAGCCTCAAATATCACATAGGATCAAAAGATCCTCTTCCGAGTACACGTTTCTGAATTATTCACTATTAGATCTGTCCCTTTAAACCTCGGCTTGGTTAATTTATTATTAATGTTAAACAAGTATGTATGTGTCACGAAACAAGCTAGTATATCATGGTATGATCAAGTAACAAGTTCAAGTTGCAAGATAAACAAATACGGGTGCAAGATAACTCATAAAGAAACAAAATAACCTAATCTCAAGTTCAGGACAGCAAGACCATACTGTAGTAAAACAGCAATTTCCAGTGTTACAAACATGCAAATCTGAATTCGTCAAAACGTCTAGAAAATAGACTCCCAACCGAATCCAACAAATACAATTAAGTCATATAGTATTTCACAAAATCAAGTCTCAAAACTGATTTGAATCCAGAAAATACGTCCAGCCAGAAATCAGTAAATCGAATTCAAAGTCAAGAAAACAGCATCAAAACTCAATAAATAAATTCAAGAAAAACCTGAGATATTCTCCTATATGTCTAGTATCAAAATATAAAGTTTCATAATTTTTCAGTAAGATTAGTTTAGCCATCAAAAATTAGAAAACATCAAGAAACGATAGTTTGGCAAATCTGGAATTCCGAACACTGCTGTACGAAAACTGTAATATCTCGCAAACTGTGAAACGAAATCCACATCCGCCAAAGGGAGATGAAAATAGACAACATAAACAAACTTTTATATTTCACAAATATTTTTCATACAGTAAAATAAATCAGGGTGAAAATACAAATCTTTACAGAACAGCGAACAAAATCCAGTAAGTATAGCTTTTGTAAACAAGCATGAAATGGCATATAAAATCATCAATATAATCCACCAAAATTCTGGGTAATCCCTATATAGATATAGAAATACTAACCAAAGTTTTAGATCAAAGTAATATGTATAGCACAAGTATCAGAATAGTTTAGTCATCAAAATCATCAAGAAACGAAATCTGGAAATGATCTACACCTCTGTAGTAAAACAGTCATATCTCACACATACGAAAATGAATTCGAGCAAGGTTAGAGGGGTTGGAAAGAAGACAAATTTCTCTACAAATAATTTTTTATACTGAAATTAAGATACTGATCTTAATATGGTCTAAATTACTAATCAAGACAGATCATCGATAAAACACAGAATTTTCTTTAGGAACAAAACCAACATGAATCACACGAAACTTGATCGAAACATAACTAAACATGAATTAGAGTCTACTAAGTGTCCAAACATCATGAAATAGGGTATACAAAATGTTCACAACAAGTATATCACATGGATCTCACAAGCACACGAGTTCTCATAATTGTTTCACATATACATCAAATCAAGAGACGATCACTCCTAGGTTAATTCATGTCATATGTGTCGTGAGGCAACTATGGTCAAAATACTATAGAGACAATAGTCATCAACCATACATCACACACACGAGTTGTCTCTAGAACCCACTACACTACAAGCGAAATTTATGATTTGTATCATACAAAGGAATTTGAGTATAAGTTACTTGCCTTAACCGATGACGAAAACAAACACCAAGAATAAGAATAACGGGAATGGATTCCCGGGGCACGAACCCAACGCCCGGATGGATCACGAACAAGAATCACGAACCAAACGGACCACACGAACCGAAGCGAGCACACGAACCCAACGAACCAACAAACCAACGAGAACACACACCATAATCACCCGAGATCCAACACACAATCCACGAACGAGTAACCATGCACACACACTCAACCCCGAGAGCAAGAGGAAGAGAGGGAGAGAGAACGGAGGACAGAAGAAGATGACGGCGAACAACAGCCTAGGTTGCTGCCGCTGTCGCTGTCAGCCGCGCGACACACCAGAGAAGAGGCGCGAGGGTCGAGTGCCGCGAGGTTGAGGAGAGGGTGCCAGAGAAAGAGAGCGGGATGGAGACGGAGGTGGGGGGGGGGGGGCAGTGGATCGGGGAGAGATGGCGGGTGGAAGTCGGGAAAGAGAGAGAAAGCACGGTATAGATGGGTTGTGGCTGGAGGAATAGGGGCATGCACAGGTGGGGGTATTTATATGGGGGAGTTTAGGGTTAGGCTATAGCACAGATCGGGTGGGCTTCATTGGGTGCAACCGGGTAGTTAGGGATAGGATCACTTAGGCTAATGGGTAATTAGGAGATCCGGTTATAGAATGGCTCAGAAATGAGTTCAATTGGGTAATTTAGTGTATGAATTTAAACTGGGCATAGGTTGAATAGTGAAGAAATGAGTAATAGGTAGTGGGTTGGGTGAATTTGGTCTGATAATGGGTAGTTAATGGTTATCAGTATTAATTTGGTTGAAGTATAAATGAGTATAAGTATCAAATGAGTCTTGGGATTTAAGAGATAGAAAAAAATGATAAGCAACCAAGAATAATTAAAATAACCAAATGGAAATTAAAAAAAAAAAATTAATAGTGAGAATAAAAAATAATGGCACGAGCAAAAAGAGACGAATCGAAAGGAGACAACCGAATCAAGAATTCAAATAAAGAGATGATAACGATAAAAAAAAATATATTGAAACAAAAGGTCCAATATACGGTCCAAAAGAAATACAAAAGGAATACAAAGAGGGAAAATACATTAAAACGAAAAATACACTCAAAAATACCCAAAATAAAAAATAGGGGTTACACTTGTGTGCCGCATCCCTTCCAATTGAAGTATCACCGTCCACCGCAAAACACCCTAAAGAAATAGACCCTCCTTTATGAGTCTCATTTCTTAGTTCATCTTCCTTCAGACCCTTAATCACCCCGGCGATAGTAAGTGTCTCCTTGGCTGATTCCTATGTAGCATGGTAGTTATCAAGTGATCATAAGAAGTAGGCAGTGAATAAATCAAGTTGAAAACTTTATCCTCTTCGCTAAGATCATCAGCGTTGACCGCCTTCAGTTCAGATATTACTTTATTGAACTCCACAATATGATCTTAAAGATGGGTACCTTCCTTCATTGAGAACCTAAATAGTTTCATCTTCCAATACATCCGATCTAGCAACGACGATTCCGAGTAGTCAGATTTGAGTCTCGCCCATAGACTCGCCGCACTTTTCTCCTCAAGAATATTACACTTGACTTCGTCCGCCAATTGCAACCGGATTAAACTCAAGGCCTTCAAACAAATCTCATCCCACTTCTCATGCTTCACGTCGGTTGGCTTCTTCTCTTCTAGGGCAAGGTGCAAGTCCTTCTGAACCAAAACATCATACATGTCCACCATCCATAGATTTAAATTGATCGTACCGTCAAACTGCTTGATCTTCGTCTTTTGATCTACCATCTCCAAGGAACTCAAACAAACCCACGAACCTGATTGCTCTGATACCACTTGTTAGTAATTATGAGGATCTTGTTGAGTCTTTGACATAATCAACACAAACCACCAAGCAAGACTAGATCACACTAATCACACAAAGCACACAAGATTAGTCCCGGTTGGGGCTTTCGCCTTAATCCGGGGGACGAAGAACCGAGATATTATTCAACTAGAGAAGATACAGGAATATTACAATTCTCACCACGACCATCTCTCAAGCCTAATGGAACTTGATGCTGCTTACAATGGAGAAACTCTCTAACCCTCTCAGATAAAGTACTCTCTTCTTCTATTCGGCACTCAATAGAATCATCATGGATCTATGAGCCGTTACAATTGTTTATATAGATCTAGAGACAAACTCTAAGTTAATATCTTGTTACAATAGCCATTTGATAGTACATAAGAGATAACCCTACGATAGGAGCCACACGATCCAACTTGAAGAGCAAGTTGGGCTTTTTACGAATCAACCAGACTCAAGCCCGAAACCCATCAGCGCCGTGAACGGTCGATCGCACCAACAAGGCGGTCGACTGTCCTCCTCTTTGGAAGACTTCGTGCAGGGGACGGTCGACCGCACATGAAGGACAGTGACCACAACTTCTGCTGTTGCTGCCACTGACTATTTCTCACCTCCACTCCGTTTCCAATCGTTCTATCCCTCCATCGTCTTATCGTCTTCTTATCCAATATCGTATGCAAGACATAAACCTATCACTTCATTCTTCATGTCTATTCTTCCTCAAAACCCAACATCTACAGCAAATCCCGACAACCCTCTATATCTACAACGACTACCCTCTACTCCTAACATCTACAACAAACCCTAAACTCCCTGACCTCAACCATCATCAACAACCCGAACCTCTCAATCCCTTGAACCCTAAACCCGACCTCCAATATCCACTGTAACCCAAAGCCCCCGCCGCCTACCACTCTTCGAAGCCACCTCCCCATCACCGGTGTCTCCTTCATGTCTCGACCACCCTCCTTGTTGTCCCCAACCCTATCTCTGTTGAGTTTTAACTACAGAATAACTCACCAACAAGATGCACGAACAATAAAATCAAAAGCAACACACAATAACACAAGAGATTTTTTTGAGGTTCACCAAATGTAATGGCTACTTCCCCGCGCAGAGGCACTCCTGTAATTTTCACAATAAATATGAAGAACAAGTTTACAAATCTCTCAAGAACTCATCACCAAGGTGTAGGGTTTCTCTCTAACTCCCTCTCTGTCAATGACGGCTGTTAGATCTTTCTTTTCTTTTCACTTAACCCTAAAACCGTACACAATACAACATATATAGGTTTACACAATTTTTAATTGTTAATGTAATGCTCGAATTCCGAAATATGATAATTCGTAGCACAACAAGATCTTTACTTCAATTCGTACAATTTTACAAGGAATTTAGAAAAAATTTATTTGTACAACACTATTCTTTTACATCAATGCAGTGGAAAATTAAAGATTACAGTATATCACATGTACATTTCAAACATCAACATTTAAAATAGTCTTTAGCTTTAAATTCATCTTTAAGTCTTTGCCAATCCAAGTCCTGCATTGAACACTGTGGGCACGTCAGTTACATACAACTGACGCAATACTATACACGGCGTTCCTCCCTATGCCATAATATAGCGACTCACTTACTTTTGCAACCACAGACTTGAATGCATATTAAGGTGTAAAAGAGGAACTATCCTAAACATGTCGATGTAAGATAAGACTTAAATGCCTAATGCAGAAATTATGCTACGATGACACTAATGCATACTTGTTCAGAATCCATGCATCACATACTACATAGGTCCGAGGGCAAGTACCTACGTACTCTACATTAAAGGGTTGAATCCCTCTGTCACGCTCTGCTTCCCAAAATACAAGAATACAAGTCCATGACTGAGGCCCAGCGAATGATGCGAATGCACCATTCATAAGCTGTACAGGTAACTCAACAACGAGATAATAAAATAAACCACATAGGCATGTGTTACCGCTGATTTCGGTGTGGGGGTAAACAGATAGAATTTGTGAGTCCGGGAAACACCTGAACGATTGACTCGGCCTTCTTGCTCCTGGCACAACCTGCAAGGAAGTGCGAAACACCGGGGTTGATTCCGGCGACGCACCCTCCGACGCTCTTGTCAGTAATCAGGAAAAGATCAAGAAAGAGCTTAAGTGGTGAAAGAGTGATTAACCTGGTCTCGGTGGTAGGAGGGTTGTATTTATAGTCGCCTTTGGAACGATTTGGGGCCTAATTTCCTGCCTAACAAATAGGAGAAAAATCCTCCTATTCTGTTTTGGGAAGTTAGGCCTTGATTCCCTGGTGAGAGCTAATCAGGTTTATTGATTTGACCAAATCAGTGGCCTGATTCTCTTCTTGGTGGATCGGGCTTGTATCGGGTAGGGACCCGTACCCAATTGAAGTGGATCTATTCGCGGGTGGTTGGTTCTGTGAGAAGGAGGCCCCATACCCGTTTTGGATCCGTCTGCATGTGAAATTACCTTTTTACCCCCGTGCTTCAGGATTCGTGATCGATCTGGACGGTCCCGATTTAACCCCGATTTTAGCCATATCACGAGCCCCCCACTCCTAAAGACTGAGTGTGATCGGACTTTGAGGAGTAGTTTAGCTGTTTTAGTGGCTAATGGAGTTGTATTGGAGTCCAGACGTGGGATTTTGAATCTAGAAAGGGGGTAGTGAGGCAACTTTTGATGCCGCTGGCAGTTCTCTGGTCACATCGGGTGTTTAAGAGTTTTTATCTATTTTTTCGGACTACTTGTTTAACTTTGCGACGCGTTTGCTAATCATTCGGGGGCCTTAGTCGTACATTCTGGGCGATAATTGTTCGTTCAAGGATTCGAAAATGTGCCCCCTAAATCTCAATTACTCTCCAGAATTTTTGGCTAATTTTCCCGAATTTTTAACAATTTTCTCGCAATTTTTAAACAAATAAGACAAATTAAATAGATAAAAAATGACTTAAATACCGATTTATGGCGTGGCTCGATCTGGGCCGCTGATCGCAGATGGGCGCGAATTTCGGAAGGATCTGACGGCTGCTGTTGCTCGGCAGCGTTTTTCTCCGTTTACCAGTTCGGGAAGGCCTTTGCTCGGCAGCCGACCGAAGGCATGGGGGGTTCGGCAGCCGACCGAAGGCTTCAGTGACGTGGCATAATCTGGGCCGTTGGATGTTGGCACGCATCTCGAGACGGGAACGGTTCCCAAGAAAACGCTATCTTGTCTTCTAGCGCACGTGGCGCAATCTGAGCCGTTCGCCATTGGGAGCGTGAATTTCTGGGAAATCCAACGGCTGAGATAGCTCGGTGCCTTTTTTTCTCCATTTACCAGTTCGGGAAGGCCTCTGCTCGGCAGCCGACCGAAGGTATGGGGGTTCGGCAGCGTCGTGGCGCTATCTGTTCGGAGGCGATCTCGCTTCCGAGGGTATTAATGACGCTCGGGGTTTGTGCGGCATTCAATTTTCTATGTTTTTTCGTTCGACCCTTGCAGAGACCATGAAGCTCGATTACAAGGCCCTGGTGGCGAAGGGCAGGTCCGAGCAGGAGAAGAAGAAGAGGCCGTCGGCAGCGCCTCAGGACAGCCGAGCTTCGAAGAAGGCCTCGGTAGTGAAGGCAGCCGATCAACCGAAGGTTGCGGTCCTGAAGGAGGGAGAGGTTGAGGTCCTTGTCCCTTCGGCGAAGGTCGCGGTCCCCGAGCAGGGTGGGGTCGTGGACCTCGATCCTTCGGCCCCGGGTGCTCCTGCTCCTACCCCGGAGGCGGACGCTCCTGGTCCGTCGAGCAATGAGTTCGGAGTGGCCGATGCGCTGTCCCTCCAGGTTCCGCCACTCACCCCCGGAGCGGAGAAGATCTTGACCGAGCGTCATAAACAGATCTTCGTCCCTGATTGGCAGGTGATGAACGTCGACGGCTTTTTGGGCGACGGGAACATCTGTATGGAGGCAGTGAGGCACCTGCCGACCCCGAAGGACCGAGCGACCCTGAGGGTCGGGATGGCAGGGGACAACGTGATGCAGATGGCCCGGAGCACTATGTCGGTGAGTGTGTCGAACCCCTCTTCATTCATATTTTTCCTTGGATTTTTTTTCTAAGTTCTTGGGCTCGGATTTTAACGCGTTGTTCTCTTCCAGACCCTCTGCCACTTCAGTTGGCTGGTCGAGGAGATGGCGAGGAAGGATCAGGAGAAGGAGAAGGAGAGGACGGAGCGCGTTCGGGTGGCGAAGCGGCTTGAGTCCGAGCTGCTTCTTTCGACGAAGAGAGTCGCCGAAGCGGAGGACCTGGAGAAGAAGCTGGCCGACGCTATCCAATCGTCGAAGGATACGGCGGCCAAGTTTGAGAAGGAGGTGGCCGAGCTGAAGGAGGAGCTGGCCAGCGCTCGGTCGGGAGCCGAGAAGGAGGTCACCGAGCTGAAGGATGAGCTGGCCAAGGCTCGGTCGGAAGGGGAGACTGCTCGGAAGAGACCCGAGAGGATCAAGGCCAACCACCTGAGGAAGGTGAAGGAGGTGAAGAAGGCCGTGCAAGAGGAGGCCGCGCAGCACATGATCCAGAATATGCTGGACGCCTACGGCCGTGCCCTGACCCATGTAGCCGCGAAGAACCCAGGCTTCGACTCGTCCTCCTATGACTTTTACGAGCCCGTGGAGGGGGAAGAAGGGATCACCGAGGGTTTACTCGGACCCGATGGTGAGACAGAACCCGCCGAAGGCGATGGTGAGACCGAAGCCGAGGGCGAGGAGGAGGAACTCTCCGAGGAGGAGAGCTGGAGCGAAGGCGGGGGCGAGGGTGACGGCGACGGCAAGGCCGATGGGTCGACGAATCCGAGCGGCAAAAAGGTCGACCCCTGACTCGGTTGTCTTCCTACTTTCAGTCTTTTTGGTTTTGTTTTCTTTTTGTAAGCCTTATCGCGGACTGGCCACCGCCCTTGTTTTGAATGAAAAAGTATTTTGTTTGGCCAAAAATTTGTCCAAGTGTTGAGCCTCGGACTTAGTGTGCGTTTTGGGCGTTTTGGGCGTAAATTTCTCCAACTGTTGGGCCTCGGATTTATTTCCGCTTTTCAGGTGGTGTTTGGTCCGGTCACGGAGCTGGTCTTCCTTCGGAAGGAATTGGCCAATTTGAAGCGTGAACTTTCGGACAGCCGGCAGAGGCGGTTTCTCCTGCTCGGCCAGGCGGAGGAGGTCAGGGCAGTTCTGAGGAGGAACTATCGCGAGCTGCATCAACTCCAGAAGCGCTCCCAGGGTCCTAGTTCCGAAGGGGAAATTGAGCGGCTTCGTGGGGAGCTTAAAGCCGCCGAGCAGAAGAACGACGATCTTTTGGCTGAGGTACAGCACTTGGGGTTATCGGAGAGAGAGAGTTCGGCGGAAAGGGAGAGGATGGCCTCCGAGCTGGAGGGGGCTTTGGCTGAGCGTAAGAGACTATTGGCCGAAGTCGACATGCTCAGGAGGATCACAGTAGATAGGGGGATCGAGGTCACCCACTATCGGCGGCTTGCAACTGATAGTCCCAATGCCTCCGGATCGTTGAAGGCCCCTCGATCAAAGAAATTGGCGAAGGACGTCGCCCTGAGGGATCGGATTATCGAACTGGAGGAGGAGATCGCGTCGCTTAAACCTGCGCCGGAGAGGGCTAATGTTCGTAGCACGTCGTGCACTCGCGAGGAAAGTGAGAGGGGGATCACGTTTTATGAACTCGCGACGCGCCCGCTAACGACCAGGCGGAGTCCGACTGACGCTCAGAGCAGCGCGGCTGTCTCGTCGAGCGGGGCATCGGTCGGTGCGGCTGTTAGGACTAGCAGTGAAGGGGGGTCGCGCTTCGTTGGTTTAGGGTCGAGCTCAGAGGGTCGGCCTCGTCGCCCTCGCGTTTCCCTAAACCGAAGCATTCCCCTTCCGAAGAGGACTTGATTATGTCACTTTTCCTTTCTGTTGGCCGTTGTAATAACTTAGTTGTAGGGTCGGTCGACCGTCTGTAACACTATTATGTCTGAATGCAAAAAATTCTGAAAAACTTTTTAAGTGTTTGTCTTCGACACTGTATTGAAACCGCTTTGTTCGTTTTTCCTATTTTTCAGCTTGTCGCGGCGATCCATGGATCGGACTCCGGGCGTCCGAATGATGACTCCGCATCCGAGGCGACTTCTGGGACGGTGGTTCTGAGCCCCAGGAGTGTCGATCTGAAGCTACGCCGATCCGAGGGCGAGTGGAATCATCTTTCGTTGGTTCTCAGTCTCCGGGAGGCCGAAACACAACGCTTGGAGAGCAAGATCGTCGAGCTGAGCCCCGTAGGGGAGGACGAGGACTCGCAGACCGCATTCAGCAATGCTCTTCGGGTCAAAAGTATTCGGCACATTCAGTCGAAACTCATTGCCGAACGGGACGACTTGCTCTCGGAGATGGGACAGCTGCGGGCGGAAATGGCGAAGCTTCGAGGTGAGGCGGAGGAACCGTCTGCCGAGGAGGGCGAACAAGATGGAGAGGATGCATTTTTATGAAAGACAAGTGTAGTGGGTCGGGGGGTGTATGTTTTGTTTGCCGACACTTTTGTAATGGTCTATTTTGTACTGTACGCCGATATTTAATAAAATCCCCTTTCGGTGTTTTGTACGTCTGTCTTTGTTTATAACTGTGTTGGCCGTGCCGAACTATCTGAACTGAGTGTGTCTATTTAGTCGAATGGATCCCCAGGGGTACGGCAATTTGTCGCTTAGTGGGTCTGACACGGCGATGTTCTCGAGAGTGCTATTTCGACGTGGCGAGATCTGAGCCGCTGAATGTAGGCGCGGATCTCGAGGTGGCTCGCTTTCCAAGAAAACGTTATCTTGTCGTTTTGCGCGAGTGGCACGATCTGAGCCGTCTGATGAAGATCGGGCACGAAAGTTGAGGAGGAAGTGTGTTTTCCCCGTTTACCAGCTCGGGAAGGCACTTGCTCGGATGCCGACCGGATATGTCTGCCTTCGACCCTCGGCTGTCAGTCAAGAGTGGTCTGGATACGTGTTCCGGACCTTAGGCATAGTCCAACGGCTGCGGGAGCAATTCCGAACGGCGATCTACCCCTGGTTCGTCCGGAGACGAACCGAGGAGGTAAAGTCGAGCCGAGTGTTGGACTCCGAACCATCGGTATAGTTCAACGGCTGTGGGAGCAATTCCGAACGGCGATCTACCCCTGGTTCGTCCGGAGACGAACCGAGGAGGTAAAGTCGAGCCGAGTGTTGGACTCCGAACCATCGGTATAGTTCAACGGCTGTGGGAGCAATTCCGAACGGCGATCTACCCCTGGTTCGTCCGGAGACGAACCGAGGAGGTAAAGTCGAGCCGAGTGTTGGACTCTGAACCATCGGTATAGTTCAACGGCTGTGGGAGCAATTCCGAACGGCGATCTACCCCTGGTTCGCCCGGAGACGAACCGAGGAGGTAAAGTCGAGCCGAGTGTTGGACTCCGAACCATCGGTATAGTTCAACGGCTGTGGGAGCAATTCCGAACGGCGATCTACCCCTGGTTCGTCCGGAGACGAACCGAGGAGGTAAAGTCGAGCCGAGTGTTGGACTCCGAACCATCGGTATAGTTCAACGGCTGTGGGAGCAATTCCGAACGGCGATCTACCCCTGGTTCGCCCGGAGACGAACCGAGGAGGTAAAGTCGAGCCGAGTGTTGGACTCCGAACCATCGGTATAGTTCAACGGCTGTGGGAGCAATTCCGAACGGCGATCTACCCCTGGTTCGTCCGGAGACGAACCGAGGAGGTAAAGTCGAGCCGAGTGTTGGACTCCGAACCATCGGTATAGTTCAACGGCTGTGGGAGCAATTCCGAACGGCGATCTACCCCTGGTTCGTCCGGAGACGAACCGAGGAGATAAAGTCGAGCCGAGTGTTGGACTCCGAACCATCGGTATAGCAAGAGGGGAGGAAAAGAACAGGCAAATTCAAAAACAAAATGGAGCTTTCTTTATTTGATATTTGACGGCGAACCGTTTTACATAGTAGAATTCATAGAACAGGTTACAAGTTAAAAGAGAGGAGTGGCGCGACACCTCGGATTACTTAGAGAGGCGCCGGGGCGCTCTCTTGGTATTTCAGGAGGTGATCGGCATTCCAGGTCCTCGGAAGCTCTCTACCGTCCATGTCCTCAAGTCGATACGCCCCAGGCCGAACAACTTTTGTGACCCGGTACGGCCCTTCCCAATTCGGAGCTAGCTTGCCCTTCTGACTGGGGAGGGATATGGCTAGCTTTCTCAACACCAGATCTCCTTGCTCGAGGTTGGCGGGTCGGACTTTCTTGTTGTAGGCTAGCTCGACTCTCCTTCTGTAATTTTGCTGCCTAATCGATGCCCTTTCCCTCAATTCATCTATCAGGTCCAAGTTTCCTCTGAGTTCCCTGGCATTCTGCGCTTCGTCATAGGCGATGAGCCGAGGGGAAGGAATTCCGACCTCGAGGGGTATAACGGCCTCGGCCCCATAAGTAAGGCTGAAAGGGGACTCTCCAGTGGGCATTCGCTTGCTTGTGCGGTAGTTCCACAACACATTAGGGAGTTGGTCGACCCACTGACCTTTGGAGCATTTGTCCAACCTCTTCTTGAGCCCCGCAAGGATCTGCTTATTAGCGTTCTCGGCTTGTCCGTTCGACTGGGGGTGCGAGACGGACGAGAACCGCTGTTGAATGACGAGGTCGTCGCACAGGGTTCGGAATGCTGAGCCAGTGAACTGGGTCCCGTTATCTGTCACGAGGACGCGCGGGACGCCGAATCTGCATATAATGTTCTTCCAGAAGAACTGCACCACTTTGTTCTCGGTTATCGTGGCGAGGGGCTCGGCCTCGACCCACTTCGAGAAGTAGTCGATAGCCACGACTAAAAACTTGAGCTGACCAGGAGCTGGAGGGAAAGGCCCTATCAGGTCCATTCCCCACATCGCGAAGGGGATAGGGCTCCATAGGGAGGTGAGGTTGGCTTGAGGGAGGCGTCGGATGTTGGAGTGTTTCTGGCAGGAGCCGCACTGCCGAACGTGTCGCTCGGCGTCTTGGAGAAGCGTTGGCCAGAAGTACCCATAATTCAGAGCTTTTCGGGCTAGGGACCTAAATCCCGAGTGTGCCCCGCCGATCCCTTCATGAAGCTCCTGTAGGGCATACTCAGCTTGATCCGGAGAGAGGCATCGTAGATATGGTCGGCCGTCTGTTTGGGAGAAGGAGCGCTTGTATAGGATGCCCTCGATTAAGACATAGCGCTCGGCTCGGGTTCTAACTCGGCGTGCTTCTTTGGGATCTTGAGGCAGAACTCCATCCCTTAAGAATTCTACCAGTGGTTTCATCCAATTGTCCTGCAGCGCGACCGGCAATGTCTCCATCGATCTAGGCGTCTCGTCTTCGATGCTCGGCTTGGAGAGGACTTCGATCAGCACGGTCTGTTCAAGACCCTGCAGAGAAGACGAAGCCAATTTGGAGAGAGCATCGGCCTGTGAGTTCTCCTCTCGAGGGACACGCTAGATGATGGCTTCTTCGAACTGACCCATCAGACCCCGGACCTTGGCGAGGTACTTAGCCATTCGCTCATCCCGGGCCTCGTACTCGCCCAAGACCTGATTCACAACTAGTTGGGAGTCACTGTGAACCCGAAGGCGCTGCGCCCCAGCACTTCGTGCGAGTCCGAGGCCAGCTATGAGGGCCTCGTACTCCGCCTCGTTGTTCGAGGCCTTGAAGTTCATGCGGATCGCATACTATAGGACGAAGCTATCAGGGCCGTTCAGGATAATGCCGGCGCCGCTTCCTTCACTGCAAGAGGATCCGTCCACAAAGACTGTCCAAATGGGGGGTCCATTCGGGATGTGGCCGACCTCAGGGATGGTGGATTCTACATTGAAGTCGGCGAGGGCCTGCGCCTTAATTGCCGTCCGAGGCTGATAGGAGATGTCGTGCTGACTCAGCTCTATCGACCACTTCATCAGCCGGCCCGAGGTTTCGGGCTTATGGAGGACTTGCTTGAGCGGTTGATCGGTGAGGACGATGACTGAATGAGATTGGAAGTAGGGCCGAAGCTTTCTTGCTGCCATGACGAGGGCATAGGCTATCTTTTCTATCCTCGGATAACGGAGCTCGGCATCCCGAAGTACCTTGCTCACGTAGTAAATAGGCCTCTGGGTCCGGTCTTCTTCTCTGATCAGGACAGCGCTCAGGGACTGCTCGGAGGCTGCTAAGTAGAGGAAGAGAGGCTCGCCTGAGACCGGCTTACTTAGCAGAGGGGGGTTCACCAGATAGGCTTTCAGCTGGTCGAACGACGCTTGCTGTGCCTCGCCCCATTCAAATCCCTTAGCGCCTCGGAGTGCCTTGAAGAAGGGAAGGCACTTTTCCCCTGACTTGGAGAGGAACCGACCAATGGCTGCGAGCCGACCGGTGAGCTTCTGCACTTCTCTGACGTTCCGAGGCGGGGCCATGTCTAATATGGCTTTGATCTTTTCGGGGTTAGCTTCAATCCCCCGCTGGCTCACCATGAAACCGAGGAACTTGCCAGAGGAGACTCCGAACGCACACTTGTTCGGGTTTAGCCGCATGTTGTACTTCCTCAACACGCCGAAAGCCTCTTGGAGGTCGGCTACATGGTCGGTGCCGTGGATGCTCTTGACGAGCATGTCATCGACGTACACCTCCATATTTCGGCCGATCTGATGCTGAAAGACCTTGTTAACGAGGCGCTGGTAGGTGGCGCCCGCGTTCTTCAAACCGAACGGCATTACTCGGTAGCAGTAGAGGCCTTGGTCGGTGACGAAGGAGGTCTTCGGGATGTCCGGAGGGAACATCCGGATTTGGTTGTACCCCGAGAAGGCATCCATGAAGCTGAGGAGCTCATGGCCCGAGGTGGCGTCGATTAGGGTGTCGATGTTCGGGAGAGGGAAGGGATCCTTCGGACACGCTTTGTTGAGGTCGGAGAAGTCGATGCATATCCTCCACGAGCCGTTGGACTTCTTGACCATCACAACATTCGACAGCCACTCGGGATAATTCACCTCCTGGATGAACTTGGCCTTCAGCAGCTTATCCACTTCCTCCTTGATTGCCTGCTGTCGCTCGGGAGCGAACTTTCGCCTCTTCTGCTGAACCGGTTTGCACCCCGGCTCGACGCTTAGGCGGTGGACGAGCAAGTCTTCGGAGATGCCGGGCATATCCGCGGCCGACCAAGCAAATAGGTCGCGGTTACCCCGGATACATCTCACCAGGTCGGAGAATAGCACGGTCGGCAAGGACTTGCTGACGAGGAATTTTCGGCTCGGATCCTCGTCGGAGAAGAGCACTTCTTCTAACTCGTCCGCCGGCTCGGACGTTGGGCGAGCCTTCGGCTCGGGGATCTCGAGTGTCTCGAGCGAGAGCACTGGTCCCCCGGTGGAAGTCATGTAGCACTTCCGAGCTGTTTCCTGGCTTCCCCTGACTTCCCCTACCCCCGAACGAGTGGGGAACTTCATCTTCAAATGGTATGCTGAGGGGACGGCCTCAAGGGCAGCTAGGCCGGGGCGGCCGAGGATGACATTGTATGCTGCCGGGACGTCGACGACCATGAAGTCCATGGGCTCGGTCCGGGTAGTAGGGGTGCTCCCCGCAGTAACGTCAAGGGTTATCACCCCTTCGACGGTCACCGGGACCCCCGTGAACCCGTGTAGAGTGTATCCGGCCGGCTTCAGACGGTCTCGGGACAGCTGGAGGCCCTGGAAGGCCGAGAGGAATAGGATGTTGACCGAACTCCCGTTGTCAACCAAAATCCTCTGCACCTTGAAGTTGGCCATGCGGAGGTCGATGACGAGGGCGTCACAGTGAGGGGTTCGGACTCCTTCGAGATCAGCGTCGGAGAAGGACACGGGCACTCCGAAGCCCTTGGGAGGAGGAGCACTGTGGACCGAGTTCACCTCTCGGACGAAGGCTTTTCGAGTCGTATTAGAGGAGCCGCCCATGGGGCCCCCGTGGATCATATGCAGAACCCTTTCTTCTTCGAACTCAGGGGTCACTTCGCGCCGCTCAGAGCGCTTGTTAGCCCCCCGAGGGGGAGGAGAGTTCCGATCTGTCCGATCGTTAGCCTTCACGAACTTCGCCAACTGCCCCCTTCGGATGAGGGCTTCGATCTCATCTCTCAAAGCCCGACAGTCATTCGTCTCGTGCCCGTGGTCTCGGTGATACCGACACCACTTGTCTTTGTCCCTCCTCTTCGCCGGTTTGTGCATTCTCGGGGCTGGAGGAAGGACCCCTTCCTTCTCTACCTCCATGAGGATAGTGGAGACATTAGTTGTGAGGGGCGTGAATTTCTCGAACCTGGGGGGAGGACGACGCTGGCCGCCTCCGTCCTTCATTGTCTTCTTGGCCCCCTCTTCCTCCGTTGCCTTCCTCTTCGAGCCGGAGGAGGGTCCTCCGAAGTTCGGGAGGGACTCGGCCTCCTCGGCTCGGATGTATTTCTCGCACCTCAGTAGGAGGTCGGCGAAGTTGGTAGGCGGCTTCTTTGCTAGGGACGAGCGGAGGTTGGAGTTGAGGACGTTCGACTGGAACGCCACTGTTGCCACGAATTGGTCTAAGGAGGCGATCGACCTGACTTCGGCAGTGAACCTCTTCACATAGTCCCGCAGCTTCTCACCCCTTTCCTGCCGGAGGTTCAGAAGGGAGAGACTCGTCTTCTCGGCCCGTCGGCTGCTCACAAAGTGAGTTATGAACAGTGTCTCAAACTGCTCAAATGAAAAGATGGAGGCGGGGGCAAGCCTGGAATACCACTCCCGAGCCGAACCCCGAAGGGTGGCGGGGAAGGTCCTGCAGAGTATGGCGTCGGAGACTTGGTGGATCAGCATCAGAGTTTTAAAACTCTCGACGTGATCTACTGGGTCGGACTCGCCTGAGTACGTTTCAAACTGCGGAGGTTTGAAACCCCTCGGTATGCGAGCTTCCATGATTGTCCGAGAGAAGGGCGGTCGGTTCGGGCGAACAGTCCCTGCTCTGGACTCCTCTTCTCGGTCCATACGGACAATGCGCCTCTCCACCTCATGGAGGCGGCGGTCAAAAGCATCGTCCCCTCGCCGGTAACCGTATGACCCTTCGGACTCCTCCTCATAAGAGGGAGAGCGTGGGCTTCGGTGCCGGTATCCCTCCGATCGGCGGGGACTGTATTGTTGCTGACGACTGGGAGCCTGGAGAGGACTTCGTGACCGGCGGCGAGGACTGGGAATCCGAGGGGGTGTTGGGATCCTCGGGGGGTTTTGGTTGTTGGCACGGGCATTCAGGGCCTGCAATACAGTCTCCTGAAACTGGAGGAATTCGGCACGGCTGATGGGTACCTCACGGTCCCTCGTACGATGCCGATCCTCGGGGGAACGCGGCCTCCTCCTCCGGTGTTCGGGAGATGTCGCTCGGCCTCTCCGGTACGGGGATCTCCGCCTGTCTCGGCGACGAGGTGACCGCTCACCCTGACGCTGTCGGGAGGCCCCCGCTCGGGCCCGCCTCTCGTCAAGGTGCGTGCGGAGGTCGTTCTCCTTCTGGCGGTTCTGGAGCGTGAGGCTGAGGTCGGGGTTATGGGAGGCCATCGAGTCCGAGGACCCGTTACGGACCGATACATGGTCCTGGATGGGCTGCTTCAGCTTCTGGCCGTTGAGACCGGCGGGACCATTGTTGGGTTGTTGCTGAGGATGATGAGGCTGGACCGGTTGGGTCGGCGGAGGAAGCCCAGATTGGGGGATTGGGTTGACGGGGGTATCCTCCGTAGGGTCGGCTGGGTTGGCCACCCGGTTGGATCCTTTGGATCTGTTCTTCTTCGGAGGCATGGTGATGGAAGGCGAGGAAGGAGAAGCTGAGGTCGTTCGTGTGGTGGTTTCCCACAGACGGTGCCAATCTGTTACCGCTGATTTCGGTGTGGGGGTAAACAGATAGAATTTGTGAGTCCGGGAAACACCTGAACGATTGACTCGGCCTTCTTGCTCCTGGCACAACCTGCAAGGAAGTGCGAAACACCGGGGTTGATTCCGGCGACGCACCCTCCGACGCTCTTGTCAGTAATCAGGAAAAGATCAAGAAAGAGCTTAAGTGGTGAAAGAGTGATTAACCTGGTCTCGGTGGTAGGAGGGTTGTATTTATAGTCGCCTTTGGAACGATTTGGGGCCTAATTTCCTGCCTAACAAATAGGAGAAAAATCCTCCTATTCTGTTTTGGGAAGTTAGGCCTTGATTCCCTGGTGAGAGCTAATCAGGTTTATTGATTTGACCAAATCAGTGGCCTGATTCTCTTCTTGGTGGATCGGGCTTGTATCGGGTAGGGACCCGTACCCAATTGAAGTGGATCTATTCGCGGGTGGTTGGTTCTGTGAGAAGGAGGCCCCATACCCGTTTTGGATCCGTCTGCATGTGAAATTACCTTTTTACCCCCGTGCTTCAGGATTCGTGATCGATCTGGACGGTCCCGATTTAACCCCGATTTTAGCCATATCAGCATGTAAAATCACAATAGGATAACAAAAAAAGTTATGACATAGTCCATAACTAACCAACAGTTGGAAAATACAAAGTAGTTACAGGTCAAACATGTTCGGATATACAATAAAGAGTAGCATGAATAAAACATGAACTAAAGATAACATAAAAATAAATAAGACTAAAACATTTGAATCAGCAACACCTTCGGGTAAATCTCCATCTGGGCCTGCAAGTACATTATGACAAAAAGAAGAAACAAGAAGATACCCGTTAATGCAAGTCACGGGCCGCAAGTGGTACAAGCTAATGGGCATGAACAGGCATCATGAAACAAGTGGCATGTAAATAAGTAATCAAGTAAACAAGTCAACAAGTCAACAAGAACATGTAATATGTAATTGGATCATGCAAGTGTACGTGTTAATCTTATGTCTTTTATTAATTCTATCTAGGTAGCACTTCATGCACCATCCTTTTACTACATGGTTGCTACATATAATCAATTACGTTTAGGCCTAGTGGTGAATTCTATAGGTCACGTACTCGGGAAAACATGTCAAGTATATCTTGTATCAAGATACACGCATTGTGGAATATGTAGTGTGAACTTGTAACGTGAACATGTAAACCTGTAATTTTGCAACTTGCAACTTGTAACTTGCAACTTGCATCGGAAAACCACGAGCTCCCGTCCGAGTATGCTCTTCTATATTGCCCACTACTAGATCTTTACCCTTATACCCCGGCTTATTAATTTTAAATCAACAATAACAAGATATCATGTTTAAACTACTGTCACGGATAAAACAATCATGTATTATCCTAGGAGTACATATGTGTGTATCAATCGTGTTTATGTAATATATGTGGCAACAAGGTATTTGCAATCATATGTGAATACGGGATCGATGAATTATGTATAGCAACAGATTTCAATTCGATTGAAGAATGCGAATTAGAGTCAAAGGATATACTTGCGGTATTTTTCAAAGGAAGCTTGTACGAGAACAAACGAGTTGTACAAGAGGATACTTGCTTGATAACCGAAGACGATGATACCGAATACGAGAATAACGGAATCAGAATCCCGGACAGCGAAGCACGTGCAAGATACGTGCATGGAGACTAGTGCAGGGAGACAACAACACAACAAAAGTCAACAGCAAAACAACAAACTCTTCTCCACAACAGCAAACACACCAAACTCCACTTCACGATCGGATCTCCCCACACAAACACCAAACACCGATAAAATAACCCAACTTGTCTTCCCAAAAAAGCAAACTCCAAAATAATCCCCTACTTCCGAAACAGCAAACACCACATCCAAATCCCTTCTCTCTTCCACAAACAACACACACAATACTTACACGTGCAATGCATGTATAACCAATCACCCAAGCAACTAATTCTCTGTTCTCCTCCTTCTTCAATTCGACTGAGAGAGAGAGAGAGAGCGATGGCGGGAGTCTTCGACGGCGACTGCGATGCGGTGTAGGGCATGGGCATCATGCGACTGGAGGAAGCTTCAGTGGGGAAGACGAAGGGGTAGAGGAGCAGCGGTGAGGTCGGGGGAAAGTGCTCCTCTGTTTTCGCTCAAAACAAGGGAGGAGCAAGGCAGGCAGAGGCATAAGGTGGTGCAGCGAGCGGTCGACGAGGCTCAGGACTGCGGGGATGAGAGGAGGAGGGCAATGAGTCGACGAATGCGAGTTCGATGGGGTGCAGCGTCGGTGGAGGAGGAGTTTTGAGGTCGGAGGGTCAAGCTCGAAGGTGACGAGCGGGAAGCGCTCGAAGGCGGGGATGAGGAAGATGGGTTCGATGGAGTGACGAGGACGACATCGAAGACTGGGGGCTCGAGCGGGAGAGGAAGGCGACGAGGGTGGTAATGGCGGTCAGGAGCTTGCGGAGATGGCGAGGGAGACGAGGCGACAGATGGGTTCTTCGATAAAGGACGGGGGTTGGAGGTGACGGGGCAATGGAGGGCGACGGGATAAAGGCTACGGTGGCGGCAAGGTGGAAAAGCGGAAGAGGGGAATGGGTTCAGTTGGGTTTCTGTGGGGTTCTGTTGGGTTTTTTATAACAAGGAGGGGGAGAGAGAGAGCGGAAGAGATAGAGATGGGAATGGGGAAGGGGGGGGGTTATATATAATAAATATATAATATAATAAATGGGTAGATATAATGAGAGTAGGGGGTTATGGGGTTACTGAATGTGAAGAGTGGGGAATGTGAGGGGTTGTGTACGGGTGGATTAATATTGTGGGAAATGAATGTAATCATATAAGATGGAGCCCATAGAAATATATATGAGTACAGGGTTTGGGTTTGGGCTTGGTCTATGAGCTAAAAAACAATATAATAAATTATTTATAGGATTGGGTTTAAATTAAACAATTGGGCTTAAATCCATTTGATAAAACAATTATGGGATTGGGATTTAAAACATTTAAATATTGAAATAGTTTAATGGTTAAATATGGGGCTTCATAAAAAAATATTTTGAATAACATGATCAATTAAAAGAGAATAGTTAAGAATTTAAAATATGGAAAAATACTTGAAAAATACATATTAATGGGAACAGGAGTTACAAATCCTACCCACCTTACAACAAAATTTCTTCCTCGAAATTTGCATAGGCAGTACATAGGATAAGGCAAAAGCAAACTCTTATAGGGAATAACAAAACAAGGGATTTAAAGGGAAAGGAACAAAGTGGTGGAAATACCCAAATTTGGAGAGAATACGGCAAGAAGGAGATACTAGCATGATATTAAATATTGAATCAACAATGAGGATGAATGCAAGCACAGAAGAATGATGACCCAAGAATTGAAATGCGACAAAATAACAAAATACCTACAATCGCACTCAGGAAGTCTCTGCTTCCACTGCGATCGGGTCGTGAGCTTGAATGCACTCTCCAGCTTGTCCTCCACTGGAAGTTGATCCTTCAGTTGGTGCATTTCTCCGTTTCTTTGGGCAGTCCCGAATCTTGTGGTCTTTCGCTCCGCATGCAAGACATCGACAATTGGCTTTCCAACAATCCTTGCGTATGTGATCGATCTTGCGGCAATAGTTACACGTCGGGTTCTTTCTCTCATAGGTCTGTTTCATGATAGTGAAGGCATGATGCTTTTGCGCAAATATATTCAGTTTAGTGAGCTTTGCGTACTCCAGACTGGCTCTCATCAGCTCGTTGTGTTCTCGTTGAAGTTCCATCATTCGTTGCATCGCCTGAAGAGTGGCAGCGATATTCATTGATGTTTCGTCCCTGGGCGGGAGAGTCGAAGAGTCCTCACCAGTCATAGTCTGCAAAACCATCAAGTTGGTGAGTATCCAGGTTACATGTTGTTTATTCATTATCCAAGTGATCAACGTGGTGTACATGTTGTTGAGTTAACGTGAGGACAACTCCCAATCACACCTCGATAATTCTGGGAAAAACCATCTCACACCGCAAGCTATGACTCTTCAATAGTCTAAAAACACCTTATGGGCGTCGTCTCGATCCCGATAATTCTAAAGATGAATCCCACATCGCTGATGAGCTGGGGACAAATCCTAATCACACCTCGATAATTCTGGGAAAACCATCTTACACCGCAGACCAACTGAGGCCCTCATATCCATGTTTGCCCATACTTCATCACGTCTCCCCTTAGTGTCTGTCCTTAAGTTTTAGTTTTAGAAAAATTATCACAACCTAGAGCTAGCTTACCCTACCGGATTCAAACCAACACGAGAGACAGTTAGCCCAACCTGGCTACTTCTCAAGAGATGCTCAACCTGTTAGGAATTGTGGCCTCAAATACACGTAGGCACTCATTACTTGAAGTTAGAGAAGAAGAGGATGAGACAAAGAAGCAAGAGAAGATAAGTAGCGAGTAGAAGAATGCAGCCTGGAGAGTTTCGGTCGACCGACCTAGTCTGCTGAGAGTTCTTCGAGTGTAAAGGTTCAACAGAGGAGAGGACGGTCGACCGACCTTGGGGGTGCAGTCAACCGGTCAGCTCTCAGGTCTGGACTTATACGTTGCGGTCGACCGACCTTGGGGGTGGGGTCGACCGACTTCGGCGGCTGATTGTTTTTTGGCTTACGAGTTTAAAGGACCAATTACTAGATTTGTGTTTATCTTTTAGGGTTTACTTGGGGGCTATATATATGGCCGTAAACTCTAGGGTTTAGAAATCTGAAATAATCAATTTGTGTAATCAAGAGGTGAGCCGTTATCATTGTTCAACTTCAAGAGGGAATTGTGCCGAGTGTTTCAAAGGTGGGAGAGAGAGATTGAGAGTTGTAATCTCTTTGTAATCTTGTATTTTTTTGGGAATAAGAAGTATTGGTTATCTCTGCATATTGATTGTGTTCTTGTGAGATCTTGCATATATTGTGGTGGCTTGTTCTTGGTTCATCTAAGTCTTGGGAGTTTCTATTGCTTGTGGTGTGTTTCCGCTATTAGCACTACGAGTTGTGGGGTAGATTCTCCGACACAACCCACACTGGGTAGCTCTCAAATTTCATTAATCATAAATGCCGGTTTTTAAGGGTCTTAGCTAGCCTCTAGATTTCAACAACCATCTTACTCTAGAGATTATAGGTTATATCTAACCTTAACATAAACATTTCAACTTTCATTCACTTTATCCACTTTCTTCACATTCATAGATCATGCAATACTTGACTTCTTTTAATAGCATTAGATAACAGTGTCCCAAATCGACTTCTTAAAGACAAACGCTTGTTTAATTCGCCAAATTATTCACTTTGACAACTCCCAATATTCTTTTGATTTATATAACCTTCTCATATTGCCCAAGTATATATTTCGAATACATTTTTCTAATCACTTAACAAAACAGTTCACTAGAACCTTGATTTAAATCTCATATTCGTGTTTTAATTCAATCAACTACTTCAACTATTTTTCTAGGTCACAAATGTTGTATTCAGGATATTTCATTAAAAGTGTTTATATCCTACAATCAATTTATTAACTCATATATATTCCTTATTTTTAATATTATTCTACAACTCTTTATCATAATGTGAATCTTTAAAAAAAATCCCAAACATATATCCCCAAACAGTGAGGAATTATTTTTTAATTGTTCAAATAATATTTAAAAACATTTATATGACTTTTCCGAAATTTAAAACTACAAAAAAACCCCAAAATAAAAATGCACATTTCAGTGCACAGCAAGAATCAAACCCGAGACCCCAAGGCCCCAGCGAGCGCCACGCGGCGACACTAGGCGCAGCACGCCCCCGCTAGTCACTCAAGCTAAGTGCTCAACTGTCTATTAATGGGTTTAATTCGTTATAACCCCAGGCTTCTGTTTCTTCTTCTATTTTAACTTCTCATATCTTTTACAATTTTATGCGTTTGCCGCCAAAGCAACAGTTCACAAAATATATCTACAAATATCCACAAACGTTTATTTACTGACTTTAACCACAATAATGTTATTTTATGTATACATATTGTAAATAGTGATTTTTTTAGAAACGACATAAACATGTAATTTGATTTATTAGCAAATTACATCTTTTTTTTCAAATTAATACTACTATTTTATATCTATAAATCTCCAGAATTTATTGTCTTACTGAGTCTTCTCATATTGATGAACAATCACCCTCACTTTTTCCCAAATCCATCATGTCTTTCTATTATAGGATTTATAACACAAAATACAACTTGATAATTTTCCTACCAACATTAATGCATCCTTTATCTTGTTCTACTATAACCATTACCTTCCCCAAAATGTATCTCGAATTATTCATTACTATTTATCCATATTTTATACATATTTTAAACCAGTTTGTAAAAGACAACGTTTCATGCAATTTAATCAAGTTGATTATTTGTGCCTAACAATTCTACACATGCCCTTAATTAATTTTTCTCAATCATAATCTACCAATTAATTTATGTGCTTCTCATTAACATACAACGAATTCTATAATCTTTTACTATTGGCAATCTTTATCACTACAACATGCATCAATTTAACTTGTGAGACTTATTAAACTAGCAAAATAAATCACAAAATACCTAAAAATGCTTTCTACATTATCTAGAAAGTAAGAAGAGACACCCACCTCTTATGTTGTAAAATATAGAAAAACTCCTAGAAAAATTGCTCCTAACTCCACACCAATTGGCTCCTCTTCTCTCCAAAGAAAACTGCAAGCTCCAACTCCAAGAATCGCCAAAAACAGACCTTTTTTTTGGCTCTCTCTCTCTCTCTCTCTCTCTCTCTCTCTCTCTCTCTTGATTTGATTAATTTGTGAATTTCACATACAAATGTGGTGGTGGTGGTAGGGGGGGGGGGGGGGGGTATATAGGGATTTTTTGTGGTTGGGATGGATTCCCACTACTCTTGTAATCACCCCACTCTCCCTCTCTCTTGAAAAATGGCCGGCCCCTCCTCTTAGCACAAGCTCGTGCTACACACATGCACATCCTCTCATTTTATTTATTAGTTTGTTTTTAGTTATACCCTAGGGGTTTGTTACATGAAAAATGTAGAAAAGTGTACAAAGATAAGTATAAAATTTTATTTATGGACTTCTTATTATTATTTATTTTTTCTAATGGGCTTAACTTAATCTTTTAGGCCTATGTATTTTTATTAGGGAAAAAAATGAGACAAAATAAATAAGAGAAAATTTATGCATAACTTAGGAAAAATTTAGAACAAAAAATGAAACCAAAGTTGCACGCGCAAAAAATGAGAAAAAGTAAAAATGTAATTTATTCTAAAATTTCTCCGGGATGTTACAGTTAATCACCCTAGGGGGGGTGAATAGGGTTATTGTGCGGAAATTAAAAAAATTAAAAGTAGTGCGTAAAATAAAGAGACAGAGTAAGAGAAAACAAACAGTGCAACGAGCAAGACACATCGATATAACGTGGTTCGACCCCCAGGTCTACGTCCACACCACCTACTTGTAGTAATTCTCCGCCACAAGTGTTCCACTATACTTTAAACCATTGTACAATGATTCTCAGAATTCAAGCCAAACCTATTACACCCGTAGAGCTTCTACAACAAGTCCTGCAATACTCACCGAAGTGGAAAAGAAAGAAAAACTCTCAAGATCTAGAAAATACCTTTACAGAAGAAAATAAAAATCTCTCACACTTGGAGTATTGATTGAATGATTAGTTCAGAAGAGTTATGATAGCCAGGGATAAAGAATACACTGTGAATTCGCCACAATTTATAGAGAAGAGAAATGAATCTTTCCGAAAAAAGAAAAGATATTTCCGAAATTGTCAACTTTGCACTTGGACGGTCGACCGTAATGATGGACAGTCGACTGTTCATCTTTTAACTCGTAAGTCGAGAGATGACTGGTCGACTGACTCATCTTTCCAACATATATGAGTGGTCGACTGTTGTTGCGGTCGATTGTGTGGTCGACCGTTGTTGCGGTCGACCGCAGTCGTGCAGATTCGACTTTCAATTGGCGATTTCACTTTGTATTCTTTCCAAAACTAATTTATCAATCAGTACTACTTTACATATATGTTCCTCTCATAAACAGAAATAAATCTTTTCATTTGCTGGCTTTGAAGCACATGTTTCTTGAGGAGCACTCTTCCTTCATTTTCCAATATTTTCTTAGTCATGCCTCTTTTGTTTGTTTTTGAATCATTTGAATCTTTTATATTAGTTTTCCTTTTTCTGTTTTTCCTGCAAATCTTAACTGAAGATATTAGTAGTAAGTGACACGTTTTTTGCACACCAAACCTCGGTCAACAACTTCCCCCTTTTGGTGTGGACAAAACATATCTTAGAATTTTAAAAACTTGTAAAACAAAATGTATTAGAACAGATTTAATTACTCCCCCTAAATCTAGTACTCCACTAAATTCATGCATGGAAGATGTTAATAAATGAGAGTACACAATATAACACATATGTAATGATCAAAACTTGTATGAAGAACATGCATGAGAAATAAAATAAATTTGGGGAATATTACATTTTTTGAAAATCAAAAGAAAAATCTACTTACATGATACCGTTGATCGCGAAACTCTTTGATAAACAGTGAGAGCTCTACATGGTATCATGGATTTGAGATTTTCCAATACATACGAGAAACATAGATTAAAAGATTCAAAAAACTTCAAATCAAGAAAAATAATTTTCCTATGTGCTAAAAACATAGATGAAAAATTCTAAGACTTCTCCCCCTATTTGGAACACACAAAAAGAAAAAATACAGCAGCCAGAAAGCCAAAAAACAGAGGCGAGACCGGTCGACCGCAAAGATTTAAAAACCAGTTGACGACTGTAAAAAAAATAGTGAAGGAACCGGTCGACCGCACGGTCGACCACAAAACCAATTAAAACACTTTTGGCGACTAAAAAAAACAAGGAAGAGACCGGTCGACTGTACACCTTTGCAGGCTAACAGTCGACCGTCATGTCGACTGAAAACACAATTTAAGCAGAAATATCAATAACGTTTAATTCACCTTTCAAAAAAATGAAATCATTTTTAATTTAAAGGTTTAGTAAAAATATCAGCAAGTTGAGAATCAGTGGACACATACTCAAGAATAATATCCCCTTTTGAAAATGATCTTTAATAAAGTGATACCAAATTTCTATTTGCTTTGTACGACTATGTTGATCAGAATTTTTAGTCATGTGAACAGTGCTAGTATTATCGCATTTAATCGGAATATGAACAAAAAATACCTTGTAGTCTTATACACTGTGTTTCTGTAATACCCCGGATTGTACGACCCTTATATATATATATGGTATGTATGCGTGCATATGATTGCAATGTTTTGTTTGAGTATACGAATGTTGGAGTGAGTCTATGTTTGCGGGACGGTTTATGAGAGCAGATTGCGTTCTAAAAGATGCACGAGAATGAGGAGGACCGATACTGGTATAAACATTAGTTTTCGGTACGACGCCTATGCAAATATAACATCGTATGATACTACGATGGATATACATTGCGTACGCACGATAAAACCCTCGTCTCGCATTCAAAAGAACCCATTTAAGATAAAATGGGCAGCCAACACATCCCACCACAAACCATTGGCTAAAGCCATGGTTTTTGCTTAAAACCACCCTACCACCTATCCTACTACCTCTAGGATCCAGACCACTTCTTCTCCCCTCTCTTCTCCTTCATTTCTACATCAAAAACCCCCCATTCCACCTCCTTTTCTCTGGAATTTCAGAACTCCTCCAAGAGAAAAAAAAAGAAAAAAAAGAAAGAAGAGAGAGTGAAGAAGAAGACTCAAGGAAGAATTCTCAAAGGAAGGAAGCTCAAGGAGATCAATTCCTCTATAGCAACCAAGGGTGGGAAGTTACTCTAAACCTTCCTTTATGTCTCTAAATTGATTTTCTTGCATGCATGTATGATAGGAAGTGCTAGGATGATTATCTAAGAAGTTGAATGATGAAATCAGAAACTAAAACTAGAAACTTGTTCAGAATTCTATTTTGTAGATTTTTCCGAGAGCAAACTACAAGGAAATAGGCCATGAAATTTTCAGGGATTGTTTATACATATGTGTAGATAGTTTATGATGTATTTCGGATTTTTCTGAGTAGATTTGATATTTTAATAAAATCGAATGGTAGAACTGTGTCATAAGGCAGAATCAGCAGTTGGTTAACAGGATGACTGATATTGTTAGAATTTTCATAATTTATTGGAGCATGTTCTTGATCTGAAATTTTTACCCTGTATTCCTACATGCATCTAGATTCTATAAAAAAATCAGGGAAATGTTTGGATGAATTTATGGGCTTGATAAAAATTGACCTTTAAACAGTAGCTAGAGTTGAACTGAAGAACATGCTGATTTCTGTGCTAATTTGAATTATGTAGAACTCAATGTATACTTAGAGTTTTGACATGAAATCTTTTTCTTATTGTTCACTATGATCTCTAGTTTCATCACTGTAAATTGTGTGTCATTTGGATGAGTACGGAATTTAATATGATTTTATTAGCATGTGCTATGCTGGTTTCAGCCATTTTTGATACCCTGTAGAGATTGGACATTTGAGGCTCATTAAGAGCACAATTTGAGAACCTGATTCATTAGAGATTTGTAGTAGACATCTAGGTCTTTCCAACAAGACCAATTTGAGGCATTTCCAGTAAAGGATTGATTTACTGTGATTTTTGTAATACTGGACAGAGACCAAGAATGGATCTGAGTGCTCTGATTTAGAAAGACCTAGTGTGTGACTTGGTACAATTGTGAGAGATGTGTGTGTTAGGGTGATCTATGGGTATAATTTGGAATCATGACCAACTAAAGAGTTGTTGAGGACACCCACACCTTTCTATAGAACTTGGGTTTGTGACATTCTGATGAGTAAGTAACATTTTGTGCTACCGGTAAGGTGCAGCCCGTGTACAGGAAGTACACAGGCTGAGGCTTGAGAGGCTATTTTGGGGATCAAGATGATTGAATTTGAGTTTATGATCAACTAGAAATTTGTAGGCTAGGATCTTACCTTTTCAGATTGGGCTCGTATACTCCTATTGGAGTTGTATCGAGAGAGTTATGGCCATTTTAAGTTTCAGGCAGAAACCCGTTAGGTTGCTTAGTCTGGAGTGTTGACTAGGTATTGTATGGACTCGTTCCCCGATGTACTAAAGTGTTGATAAATTCTTCAATGGGGACGCCTAGTGTCTGTTGGTGATGTTGTTGACTCCCATAGTGGGATGCGTGACTCAGGATAGTCACTAGGGTAAGAGATACCCTGCATCGGTCAACCCTACATTCCGAAGCGTAGGATATCCGAGCCGTGCCATTGAGATAAGTTCATAGCCCGATTAGGGGTGAACATCCATTTACAGCCAGGGTAGCGACGAATATAGGCCATAATGCTGGACAATTCCAAGCCAGGGAAGTGGCGAACCGGACTGGTATCGCCAGGGCCAGAGGTTGATAGGCAAGTGTGGAAGCAAATTTTATCTTTTACCCAAAGTGATAGAATAAGGCCGGGATTAGAATGATATATTAAGGGGTTTGGAAAATTGCATTAGTCCTAGCAGACCATAGTCAGTGTTGTACCTTCCAGTGGTAGGGATACGCTTTCGGCACTCATGAATGAGTCCTCAGCTCGTATCTCGATCCGTTAATTTCCAAAGTTTGCCGGAGTAAGGAACGGGAGGCTAGGAGGATTTAACCTCTCGAGGCACTCACGTCTCTATGCACGTGGGTTTTGTTGTTAAGGTACAAAGGCTAGGAGGATTGGACCTCCCGAGGCGCTCACGTCCCTGTTAAGGTACGGAGGCTAGGAGGATTTGACCTTCTGAGGCACTCACGTCCCTATTAAGGTACAGAGGCTAGGAGGATTTGACCTCCCGAGGCGCTCACGTCCCTTTGGTGTGTATATAAGTTCATAACCCATTCAGGGGTGAACACGCATGCGCAGTCCATAGCCCGGGTAAGGGGTGGACTTGGGAATCATACGGTCTGGCGACCGGATTCAACGCTACTTTCTGAAGAGGTCCGTACACGGGTACCAAGTGGCAGCTACAACCACCACTTAGGCACTACAGTGGCGAAACAAGACCGACCGAATGCAACCTCCTTGGGTGACGGACAATCTACTGGAAACTGGATGAGTACAAGGGTAGGATGCATGGCGAGGGATTGAACCCTACAATCAGGAGAGGTGAACTCCTTGGAAAGTATGTAGTATGGGATGCATACGTTTCCATCGAAGTTGATTTTGGAAAAGTATGTAGTATGGGATGCATACGTTCCCAACTGAATTGCATTAAAGTAGGTGCATCGTGTGCATTCTTATTTTGCGCATTAGATTAGGCTATGCTTGGGTCTGGAACGCGTGTAGTATGGGATACATGCGGATCTAGATTCCCGAGTCTTTCTTACTTTAGAATAGGCTTGTGATCGGTGCATTTAGTTGTTAGATCATGGCATACACGAGCACTACATTATTTAGGATGCACGTTTCTCTTTCCATTCAAGATGTTTTGTGATTGCCAGTTTGGAGGATCACTGTTATTATCAGTATTGCGTCAGTCGAAGTACTGACGTTCCCCACCTTTTAGGTACCGGTTCTACCTTTCGAACAGGTGCAGAGATATCAGAGTCACGCAGCAGAAGACTCAAGCTGAGGAGCAAATCTCAGGGAAGCAGATTGACCGTTTAGTGGAGCTTCGGTAGTGAGCCATCGACTGCCAGTCCGAGAGAAAGTTGTTAACTTTACAAAAGGAGTGATGTATGTTTGTAATAAGATGTACTGAGTTTATGTAATTTGTATTCTTGTCAAGAACGAGACATTGGTTGTAATCAATGATGTAATGACTTATTTGGCAATAAAAAGTTTTTAAATTTCCGTATTATTACTGTGTTGAGATGCATTTGAAGGCAAAGATTCTTGTAAGTATCACGGATGTCCAGTAACGGGGATCCGGGGTGCTACAGTTTCATCCATAATACCTGTGCACAGCAGGACCCGACTGCGATATATTCTGCTTCGGCAGTAGAGAGAGTTACAGAATTCTGTTTCTTGGATGCCCATGAGACAAGGCAGCCTGTAACGCCCCGAATTTCCAATATGATATCTTAGGAATACGTGGCACAATTCCCAGCATCAACTTCAATTGCAACAGTAAACATAGCCAAAAACACAGGTAATTTTTATTTGAACTTTTTATTACATCACTTGTTTACAAACACAGCGAAATACAAAACACCTTGAATTACAACCTTTTCTTTACAACACTTTCTTTTACAATTTTACATAAGCTATGACATCAATTTAGCACAAGCATCCAAATCCCAAAGCTATAAGCACCTACCTGTAAAACATGGGCTAGAGATAACCCTACCCCCCAAAACTATAGGGGTCAGGCATAACGGTGTGAGTGACATAAAAACAAAGGCAACATAAATAGAACATAAAACATGGAATCATAAACAACATGTAATAAAGACAAGAATAAATGAAGTAAGAAATAACAATAAGTAAAGCATGAAATATCAAGAAATATAAGTTAGTAAATAGTAATACATGAAAACATTAAGTGAATCTAGACTAAGTGTAAAGTGTAGGAAAAACAGGAAAACACAAGCATAAAACCAAGTCAAGAAAACATCAATGCTATATGCTCTCTCTAATGCATACTTATCGGATTCTATGCATTCCATAGTACATAGGTCCGGTGCAAGCCCTTATCGATCTCCACTTTATAGGGTTAAATTCCTCGTTATGCAACTAATCCTACTACGGTGATGGAAAACAAGATCCAGAATACTCCGTGAATAGGCACCACAGTCCTCGACGCGCAAGCATCATGTAAGAATAGCTCAACAATTGGAGAATCACCTCCCAACTGTATACCCCACGAATAGGCTTGCAAGGACCTTGTCACGCCCCGCTTCCCAAAAATACGGAATACGAGCACATAACATTGGCCCAGCGAGTGATTTTCATCATCTATAAGCTGTTCAGGAATCTTTACAATATCTCACAAAATAATCAGAGTCGGAAGCAAAAGTGTCAACCACACGTGCACAATTGAATCAAATAGATCAATAGAAATTTACTTGAAACAAAATGTATTAATCTCAAATAAATCAGATTTGAACAAGTTAAAAAATCCTGGGTCACATCGCCCAAGTATAAGATAATTATCCAAGTACTCAAGTATAATTTATTCAAATCATGCAATAAATAATAATAATAAAGCAGGAAATTCAGCACTAGTATCTCATATCTCCAATGCCATCGGGTAGCTGACCATCCTGATCTGTAATTAATAAATTGCAGGAGAAGGAAAAAGAAAACAAGTACCCATCAATTGCAAGTTACGGGCCACTTATAATATAGGATACAAGTGCTTGGGATAGATACATATAAGTAACAAGCATAGCATGGTATAAGTGTGTCAACAGAAATATAATATGTAACATGAATCAAGCAAATAGAATCAAGCAACGTGGTATACAAACAGGTACAGGTAACATGTATCAAGTGTCAAGTGAACAGGTAAACAGGTAAATATGTATCATGTAACAGGTAAATAGGAACAGGTAATCATGTAACAGGATAATCAGGTATCAGGAACAAGTAATCAGGAAACACGTACAGAAAATCAGATTATGTCATGTCAAGTCTTGTTTTGTTACTATCTAGGTAGCACTTCATGCGCCCCAAAAACATAACACATGGTTGCTACAACAAACAGTTTCGCTTTAGATTTCGTAGTGGAGACCATAGGGCAGTTTACTCAGAGATCAGGATAACAGGTAACAGGAATAGGTAGAACCTAGTGGCCCTCTTTCGAGTACACCTTCCTATAGGGAAGTATGCAGTCAGGTACAGGAAACAGGCATAACCTAGTGGTTATCTTCCGAGTACATCTTCCTATAGGGAAGCATGCAGTCAGGTACAGGTAACAGGATCGTAAATCATGTAGTCATGAACACGTAACAGGCAGGTAGGACACATGTCCTCTTCTCAGTACACATTTCTATATTTTCCACTACTAGATCTTTCCCTTAACCCCGGCTTGGTTATTTTGTTATTATAATCAGGCATACATGTATGTGTCGCAAAACAAAGTAAGGATAACAGGGTATAAACATGTATCAGGTTCAGGGTGCAAGATAAACAAGTACAGGTACAAGATAACACATAACAGGATAAAACAATTAGTTTTCTAATTCAGGACAACAAGATCGTGTTGTACTAAAACAGTGATTCCCGCTACTACAAACATCCAAATCTGGTTCCGTCAGAAAATCTGGAAAATAGACTTCCAACCGAATCTAGCAAGTATATATAAATCATATAGTGTTTAACAAAATCTTAACTCAAAACTGAATCTAAACCAGAAAAAGCGTTCAGCCATAAATCAATAAATTATATTCAAGTACAGGAAAACAGTAAGAAATCATCATAATAAATTCAAGGAAAAATCTGGGATATTTCCCTATATGTTTAGCATCAAAATATAAAGTTTCATAATTTTCTAGAAAGATTAGTTTAGTCAACCAAAATCAGAAAATATCAAGAAACAGTAGTTCGGAAAATCTGGAGTTCCCAACACTGCTGTACGAAAACAGTAATATCTCGCAAACCGTGAAACGAAATCCAGATCCATCAAAGGAAGATTAAAATAGACAAAATAATCTAACTTTCATGTTTCACAAATATTTTTAATACAGTAGAAGGAAATAGGGTGAAAATACGATTCTATACAGAACAGCGAGCAAAATACAGCAAGTATAGCTTTTATAAACAAGCATGAAATAGCATATAAACTCATTAATAAAATCCACAAAAATTTTGGATAATCCCTAATTAGATAAATAAATACTGACCAAAGGTTTGGATCAAAATAATATATGTAACACAAATATCAAAATGATTTAGTCATTAAAATCAACAAGAAACGAAATCTGGAATTGACATACACCTCTATAGTAAAACAATCATATCTCACACATACGAAAAAACAAAATCAAGCAAGGTCAGAGGGATTGGACAGAAGACGAATTTCTCTACAACTCATGTTTTATACTGAAATTAAGATTTTGACCTTAATATGGTCTAAATTACTGATCAAGACAGATTATCGGCAAAATACAGAATTTCCTTAAAAACCAAAATCAACATAATTCAAACGAAACTTGATCCAAACACAACCAAACATGAAATCAAGTCTACCAAGTGTCCAAACAATATGAAATAGGGTAATTAACATCTCCAAAGCAAGTCTAACACTTGGATCTCAATAAATAGTCAAATTCTCACAAATAGTTCACATACACGATCAAGTCAAGAATGGGCGAAAACCTAGTTGTTTTCATGTCGATTTTGTGTCGTGAGTCAACTATGGTCAAATAACACTATAGAGACAGAACCCATCAAGAATAACATACATACGAGTTGTCTCTAGAACCCAACTACATTATAGGTGATATTTAGAACTTGTATCATACAAAGGAATTTGAGTACAAGTTACTTCCTGGAAAACGACGACAGAAACGAAACAAAGAGCGAGAATAACGGGAACGGATTCCCAGGCATGAACACAATCACAAAGAATCACAAACACAAGGAACAACAGATCGCGAATACGATCGAACGGCTGAGATCAAGAGATCAAGGCAATCGGATCAGATCGGACGACTCTGCTCGAAGATCAAGATCAAGATCGAGATGTGATCAGTATCTTGATGATGATGATGATGATGATGATGATCGGATCAGATCGACGATCTAACGACCACCAATCAAAGCAATCAAGAACTCCAAGATGATGATGATCATGATGTTGATCAACGGCCCACGATCAAGGAAGATCAAAACCCAAGAACAGGGGCTCGGCCATGAACAGTGGGGACAGCGGCCATGGCAGCGGCCAGGGGGCTGCGACACGATGGAATGACACGCAGAGGCAGCACCGGTGTTGGGAGGACAGGCCAGAGGGGCATTGCGACTGGCGGCTGGTCGGCTGGCTGGCGCTGCTGACTGCGGAGGGAAGCACAAAGTCGACGACTGGATCTGTGCGGCGCACCGATGAGATAGGGAGGTGCACCGGGGCTGGTGAGGTCACGACGGTGGAGGCACTGTCGCAGGTGGCTGCGGCCTGGGTGCTGCAGAGCGATGGGTGTAGGGCTAGGAACGGGAGGAGGAGCACGGGGCGGACGGGAGGCGCGAGGCGGCGGAGAGAGAAGGCAGGGCACTCAGGGGAGATGGCTTGTGGGCAAGGAGGAGGGAGAGAGGGAGACGAGAGTCAGGGGATGAGAGCGGGAGCGACGCCGAGGCAGTGGTCGCCGAGGGAGAGGCACAGGGTAGATGATGAGAAGGTCGGGAGTTGGGTTTAGTAGAGAAGGTGGCTAGGGGATGGAGAAGGTGAACCGGTAGTATGGGGTAGGGGAGACATGAGCGGGAGTTGGGTTTTCCCAAGGTAGGGGAAGAAGTGGAAGCGGCAGGGGTTTGATGAAGAATAGGGTTATGATGATAGGGTATATAGGGGTGGTATACCGTACCGTACCGTATCATCATTACTCTACCGTCTACCGTACCGGAATACTTGGTACAAAAATTTCTCTACCATTACCGTGCCATGTTTTTGGTACTACCGAGTTCGGTACTACCGGAATATTGGTACGGTATTGGTAATACCATGGTACTACCAGACATCAATTAACTTAAAAAATTAACCTTCATATAAATGGAAAAAGAAGGATAAATAAGCTCAACATAAATATATATATATATATATATATATATATATATATATATATATATATATATATATGAAGAAGTTTCAACATAAATAATTAAATATATATATATATATATATATACGAAGAAGTTCCAATAATCAGCCAATGTCAATTCTCAAACAAGACTCAGCTAGCTGTCCATAATTTAGTCTAACATCTGTGTTTCCAGAGCCCAATCACCAGCAGTACCAAAAAATATAAGTTTATGTTTAACAATGAAGGAAGAAATCATCACAAAACTCCATTGAAATAACTAATATCTTCAGGCATGTTCCTTTAAAAAAGTTCTAGAATTCTCACTCAAAACAAATTAAACATATACAAGAACAGAGAAACACCAGCACGAATAGTATACAAAAACCTACAGTTCAACTGATTAACGGAAAACAGATTCACATAAAAAAATTATCCTCACAAACAAACATACATCACCTGATATAGTGATAAAGAATCGACACAAAATTTAAGATCATGGATAAAAAAGCATCAACATCACCTTCTCATCCCTAAATAGTTTAACCCTCAATAAAAGAATTAGCTAAAGACCTTTTCTGCCCAATCCTTAATCCACCCAGGCCAAACAACAAATCAGGGTTGTGAACTTTATTGTTGTATAATTTCAGAGATGTATAAGTTTCAATATAATGAGTCTTTATGTATGAAAATTAGTTTCAGCATTCTGCAATATGATTGATTTAATATGCTACTCTATTAGATTCAACATTCTGCAATATGCTTGATTAGATATAATTGGATAGCTTCAGCATATAGAAGAAAGAATGCCAACAATACATGAAATTAAGAAGATTCATATATAAAGAATGACAACAGTATTGTTATTTTCCTTTCATAACATTCATGATATTTGATGGTTCTTTCATTTCTGTGTATTGTTCTACTCCTTTTTTTTGTAGTATGTATCTCATTTAGTAGATTCATATATAAATCAATTTCAGGATTATGATACAAATATACTACATAAATAAGATTTCACCTATATTAACCAGTCAAAAAAATACTCCTAAAAAACACAAAAATCGATTTGATAAATCAAATCAAAAGATCTTTTACATCCTAAATTCCTAATTACTTGTGAATAATAATACGCAATATCTCAAGAAAACCCAACAAGAACAAGAAGAAGATGGATCTTATATTAATACACTAACTAAACTCTAAAGTTTTCCTAATTAGTCGAAAAAATCCTCTAATAATACCGTGCCGATGGGGGCTGAAGAAGGTAGGTGGCATCGCGACAGTGTGGTGCTTCGGCAGCGTAGTGCGTCAGTCAATCAGTGCATGTGCCCTAGATTCAAAGAAGAAAAAAAGGAAGAAGGAAAAAAAAGGAAGAATAATTGAAGTAGTAGTATAACTGGGGTGAAAATTTGAAGAAAAAAAAATAAGAAAAATGGGTATGGACATAGGTCTGGGCCTGGGTTTTTAAATATAAAAATTAAATTAAATATATATTAATTACTTGGTATGGTACGGTATACCATGGTATCAGTATTGGGTACCAGTACCATACCATATAATTTCGATATGGTACAATACCGAGATTTCGGTATGGTATTACCAAGATTTCGGTAATATATGGTATGGTAATGGTATGGTACGGTATGGTACGGTAATATGGTATTTTTTGACACCCCTAAGGGTATATATCTACAAATGGGTAGATAGGGTTAGGTGCAGATGGTTTCGGGTAGGGGATGTAAACGGGTATCAAGGTAAAGATAATTGGGTTTGGGTTTTAGGGTATAAGGTAATGGGTTTAATAAGAAAAAAAATACAATAACTAGTAAAATATATTTTGTATAAAATAATTTAATTTAAATTACAATATAACATTTATTTGAAATAAGTACAAATATAATTAATACATAAAAATGGATTTTTAATAAACATTCAAAAACAGCAATAATAACAAAATACGAATTGTATTACAATATAAAAATCATAAAAATATTTACAAATAAAATTATTGATCGAAAACCGATTTTAATAGGAGATCCAATAATACAATTTGACAAAAGAAATTGAAAGCGGTAAAAATAATTCACAAAAAAAAATTAAATACAGAAAATACACGAAAAATACAATTTTGGGAAAACAGGGGTTACAGCCCTCGACGTGCAGATACACCAGGTACATTCCGTGAATAAGCCTACCGACCCTCGACACGCGAATGCACCATGCATGCTCGGTGAATAGGCTTGCAGACCCTCGACACGCGAACATACAAATGTCCTCTCGAGACAGAACAACAAACAGTCCTGAAACGCATCCGTTGGACTAAACAGACCAGAGCATATACTTACATTTCCCAAGTACCATCACATCTCCACTAGTGCCTGTCCTTAAGTTGGTTATTATGAAAACACAAAATCTCCATCTCTAGAGTTAGTGTATCCTGTCAGACTTAAATACTCAACAACAACCCCAAGACCCAACTGGTCTAAATCAATAAATCTCAACTGCCGGTTCAAAGGACTCCCACTCAACTCCTAGAGATATCATTAAGATCAAAAATCACAAATCCATCGTCAAAACGATCATATGAAGAAACTTCACCAATCAACAAAACCCAAATCTTTTATAAAATTCCAGAATCCAAACCCAACAATAAAACATCTTGAAAACATATGTTCTGTAGAAAGGATAGTATTTAGAATAGTAAGTTATAGTTCCAAAAACTTTTAAAGAATCAATCGTTTAAAGAACATCAGGATAACTCAAGAAAATATCAGTAACAGTCGACTGTAAATCGGAGTTGGTCGACTGTCCAGAGCGAAAAATCAGCACTTCAAGAAATAAAAATCTAAGTAGTAGCAGTCGACCGTAAAAAGTCATCGGTCGACTGTCCAGAGCGAAAACCCAACACATCAAGAAAAATAATTCTAAGTAATGACAGTCGACTGTAAACGTCATCGGTCGACTGTCCAGAGTGAAAATCCAAAACTTCGAGAAAACACCAAAACAGAGCAGAGTCAGTCGACTGTAAAAATGGGTCAGTCGACTATTCCGCGCGAAATTCCAAAACTCCAAGAAAACACTATAGCCAGGATCACGACGGTCGACTGTCGAAACATACCAGTCGACTGTCACACCTACAGGCAACAGTTTGGGTTGTGCATGTTTCAATCGATACGAAGATTTACTTTATAAAAACGAAATCTATAAAAAGTATATTTCTGATATGATCAAATATGACTTGTAGAGTATATAAGAGTCCACAAAACCAATCAAAGCCACTTTGAATTGATAAAAATAGCTTTTTGATGAATTCCTTCAAATTGAAACATGAATGTGCATATATCAAAAATAAAGTTTTTAAGAATCAATCATAGATCAAAAGACCTTCGTATTATGTTCCAAACCATATAAATACCAAAATATGTTTAAATATAACCAAAAATCTTCAAAAACACTTAAAGATTCAATTCCTTCGAAACAACAAAATAGGATATTCATGTAATAGTGTTCATGCAAGTTTGTGCACCAAAGAAATTTCACAAATTCATCAATTTAGAAGTAGACAAATGTTCAGATTAAATCTTTAATAATTGAGCAATTCAGATCCAAGTAAAAACTTCATAAAATCACGAAATCTCCAATTTAGTCATAAAGCATCAAACCCAAATCTATTTATACAACTCCAATCCTCAAGACATGATCTTTTAATTCATTAGTCATTCTCAAAATTTCCTCAACTCAAATCACCATCTTGAACTCATGAACATAAACAAATTTAACATTACCGTAATCAAGTTGCACTTATCCAACCTCATAAATAGTCAAAATCTCTTCTTTAATCAATCTAGGCATAACATTTCCCCATACTCAATCAAATCAGCATTAACCCAAAAGAAATAGCTTACTCATGATTTATATCAGGTTATTTAACGATCTCAAATCATCCACATGCAAATTCTACACATAAATAACTTAGGGTTTCATAAAAGATCCAATTTTAACTGATCAATTCATTCAATCCATCATATAAATTCATACCCAAACCCTAGCATGCTTTCTAGTAGATGAAAC